>CAUYPK010135318.1:0-134360 GCA_963574355.1 Loris lydekkerianus
CGCAGCTTCTCTCTGCTGCTTTTATGCGCTGCTTGTTAAATTTTTCCCTTAAGAGTCCAAGACTTGAGACCCTCTTGAGGACATGTATTCTGCTGCTAGAAATGAGTGGGGTCACTGCCTCTCTGACCTATCAACTTGTAGCAAAGCAGTTAGAAAATCTTACTTGCAATGAAATCTTCACATATGTAGAAAAGTGCAGGGACCAGTGTAACACTTAGGTATCCAGCACTCAGATGTAAGAAATGCTGACATTTTGCTGTTTGCTGTGTTTGTTTCATGTTTTAAATGTCATGTACATGTTTGTTTTAAAGAACTAAAACATCACAGATACAGTTGAAATCCCTCTATACCCCCCCTCCCCAACCCCTTCCTCCCATTCCTTTTGTCAGTCTCTGTAGGTAAATCTATTGTGAGGTGGTGTGTTTCCTCTCAATTCATGTGTTTTTATTTTTGCTACTAATTTAATGATGTGTCCATACATAGTAACATACCACATTGCTCTCCTTCAGTTTTCCTTTGTTAGCATTTGTATTTTAAGATTTGTCCACAGTGAAGCTTGTAGATCTAGTTGATTCATTTTTAAGTACTATGTTGAGTACACAATAGTTTGTTTCTAGAAGTGGGTTTTAGAATATGTGATTTCCAGCTTGCTTAAAGTTTGCGAAAGTCTTCTTTAAAATGGTTGTACCAGGCTCGGCATCCGTAGCTCAGCGACTTAGGGCGCCAGCCACACACACTGGGGCTGGCTAGTTCAAACCTGGCCCAGGCCCGCCAAACAACGACAACTACAACAAAAAAAATAGCTGGGCGTTGTGGCGGGCACCTGTGGTCTCAGCTGCTCAGAAGGCTGAGGCAAGAGAATCGCTTAAGCCCAAGAGTTTGAGGTTGCTGTGAGCTGTAACGCCATAGCACTCTGCTGAGGGTGATAAAGTGAGACTGTCTCTACAATAAAAAGAAAAAGAAAAGAAAAGAAGTTTAAGAAACGTCCTTACCAGTTCAGGGAGACCAAGCCTTTATAACGATGGGATCAGAGCAGGAAGCACAGGGAGCATGAGAAATCTGAAATCCTCCCTTGTAGTCACCACTGAGGTCGAGCTGTGCCTCTGGCCCTGGCTTTCCTGAGCTGAGGCTGGGATATGATGAAGAGAGGAAGAGGGAGCCACCGGCTGTTAGTGCTGCCAGTTAGGCACCGGGCAGGGCGTTTAGTTACTTTGTTTTTTCTTCAAGGAGGCATAGACAGGTCTTTCCTTTGTTTTACAGAAGAGGAGTGTGGGACTCTGTAGGGTTATGTGACCTGTCCAGGATCACGCAATTAGTGCTTGAACTATGTGAACCCTGGTGTCTGGCTCTAAGCCAATCAATCCCATTTTTGCCTTGCCAGGAGAAAGGAGAATGGGAGAGGAGAAAAGGCAGCAGAGGGGAAAGTGAGCAGTCTTTAGGATGAGTCACCAGTACTCACAGCTGTGGCATTAGTTGGCCACATTAATAATCTAAATTTTTCTTCCTCCCAGTATATACATCCTGCAGATGCTGTGAAACTGGGCCAGGCTGAGCTCGTCGTGATTGATGAAGCCGCTGCCATCCCCCTCCCGCTGGTGAAGAGCCTCCTTGGCCCCTACCTTGTGTTCATGGCGTCCACCATCAATGGGTGAGGTGCTGTGGTTAGGAGTTCTTACTCCTGTGCAGGTTCCTGCAGATTAGGTGGCATGTGGTGGAGGTGGCGTCCGTCTGGGAAAACTAAGTTTGAGTCTCTGGGGCTGTTTCGTCCTCTCCTGGGGCTGCAAATGGGAGCTGGCCTCTTAATAATCTGTAATACACCTCTGGCCTGGCGTTAAATGGGCAGCATGAGACTGAAGAATTTCCTAACCCACGTGATGAGCATCTCCTGTCTGTAGGTGTGATTGAGTTTTAAAAAGTACGTGGGTGGCGGGCTGGGTGTGGTGACTCACACCTGTAATCCTAGCATTCTGGGTGGCTGAGGTGGGTGGATTGTCTGAGCTCATTGGTTTGGGACCTGGGGCATTGTGGCCAGTGCCTGTAGGAAGTACGTGGATGGCAGTACCAATGTCTGATGTCTTAGAATTATGTATTAGAATACATTATTAAAGTAACTATATAATTAGCATAAGAAAGCAAGCTTGTGATGGCAAAAGAGTGTAGATGATTTAACTTTTCCCACATTTCTTTGTTAGCTGTTTTATGTTACCTTTCAAGTGAAATAGTAATGGAAAGAATTGCTAGGGTGGTGGATTTGCTTCGTCATGATTTTCTAAGCTGGAAATGTTCTCAGTTCATTTCTTCATGCTTAGTGACTTCAAATTACAGCTCCCATTAGGTGACCATTTAACTTCGTTTTAGTTTCACTATACTAAAAGCTTTACTTACGTTATTTTTCAATCCTTAGTTTTTTAGTTCCTATCACAGTCCTGTGAGGTGTGTAGAATACTCCCCTTTTGCGATGAGGCTAAAAGAGATTGAGTTTTTCACCCAAACGTATTAAGTAAATAAGCTAGGCCTGAATGGCTCCTGGCAGAGCCACCGAGCTGCCCTGCCACTTTCGGTCATACTGCACTGGAAGTTCAGATGGGCGCAGGGCTTTCCTTGGGAAGCAGGAGACTGGTGTTTGAGTAGGTTGAGGAAAGTAACTCTGTCCCCTCTCCTCCCAGAGAGTGGGTTTGGGACCTTGTTCCTGATTTCCATTGCCTTTGCTTCTAGCTATGAGGGCACTGGCCGGTCACTGTCCCTCAAGCTGATTCAGCAGCTCCGTCAACAGAGTGCCCAGAGCCAGGTCAGCACCACTGCTGAGAACAAGACCACAACAACAGCCAGATTGGCATCAGGTAGGTGTCCCAGAACCTGAGCTGGACCCTGTGGCTCACAGCAAGTCTCTTCAGACTCTCTTGCAGGATCCTGGCTTCCCCTGGGACATTAAGCACTAAACCTTCCCAACACCAGGCTGAAAAGTTGAGTTCCTAAGAGGAGAAGTAGTTTTTCTCCAAGGAACAGCAAAGCCAGTGACCAGAGAGGAGCCTGATGTGGGCCTTCTGGTGGCCGGGCCCTTCTTTGGCCCTGTCTCTGGTCACAGTTGCATTGATTTAGTGAACCCCCTTTGGGGTTGCTGTCATGGCAAGTTGACTGACTATCCACCAAAACAATTTTAGACCACTCAGGTTAAGTTGTTGAGCCATAAGTATCTGGTCATCATGTGACAGATATAAAGGGGAACATTTTTCCTTGCTCTTTTTAGGCAGTGCGTATTTACTAATTGTTTCTTAATTGTGTGATTTGTGGGAAACAGCACGAACGTTGCACGAGGTTTCCCTCCAGGAGTCAATCCGATATGCCCCTGGGGACGCGGTGGAGAAGTGGCTGAACGACTTGCTCTGCCTGGATTGCCTCAACATCACTCGGATCGTCTCAGGCTGCCCCTTGCCCGAAGCCTGTGAGCTGTATCCTTCTCTGGGTTTCATTGGCCTCTGAAGGGAAAGGGGGTGATAAAAGAATTGGAAGGATTTTGGCCCTTTGTTTCCTAGGATGCTACTCTAGAAGGGGAAAAGTTGAACATTCTTGATTTCCTTTTCTCTTCTCTTTTTCTCCTCTTCCTTCACTAATGTGTTTCTGCCTGGGACCATGGACACCCCTTCCCAAGCTAGAGAAATTCACTTACTTCTAGACAGTGATGTGTCCTGCTTTGGGCTCTCTTTGGTTTGTTTTGGTTGCTTAACTCCAGATCCAGCTACTATGTTAACAGAGATACCCTCTTTTGCTACCACAAGGCCTCTGAAGTTTTCCTCCAACGGCTCATGGCCCTCTATGTGGCTTCTCACTACAAGGTAACTGTGGTAGCCCTGGGTGAACTTCAGCAGAGAGCTTCTGCACTTGTCAGTCCTCTCTGACTTGGCTTTTTATGTCTTTTATTGCCTAGTGGCTTGGGTGACTATTCCATTGAGACTTAAATGCCCTAATGTTGATGAGGTCCATATGCAAAGCAAGGAATCGTAGCATGCTGCTTCATGCAGTAGCTGGAGATGGTGGGGGAGCTGTGCCCATTTTTAATGGGGTCCTCTAAATTTCTTGCCTGCCTACTAAACTGATAGGCCAAGGTGACATTGCATTTGTAACCAGTGGTACTGTTTGACCTGAGACCAGCTTTGCATCTGTGGGCTATTTTTAAAGAGCAGTGAATTTGAGGGCTTAGAATATCTGAGACTCTTTAAAAACTAAAGGGCATTAGGAAAGGATACTTTCTGCATATCCAGGGAGCGTTTTTATGAACAGCTTTAATGGAATGCTGAAAAGTTCGCATTAGAGGCGTGACAGCTTTTCCTGAAATAGTTGGCCTATTATCTGGAAAAAGTGCCCTTCCCAGCTGTGAAGTAAGTAGCGCTAAATAGGTTCTATCATGCTTCGCAGCCTCAGTTCTCAGGGCGAGAGGACAGTAGGCACTTGAGTCTGAGTCCCACTTAAGCCATTAGGAAGAGTCCCAGGCTTGCCAAAATGCAGAAAGGTGCTTTGCTTGATGTCAGCTCCTCACTTTGTTTTGGAGAACACTGGTCACTGTTTTGGAGAACACAGCTCCTCACTTTGTTTTGGCAGCACACTGGTCATCTAATGACTTGCAGTCGAGCCTCTGGAGTGAAGGTCGAGAAGGGGAATGCTGCTCACTGCCTGTGTTTGTCCCCCACAGAACTCTCCCAGTGATCTCCAGATGCTTTCCGATGCTCCCGCGCACCATCTCTTCTGCCTTCTGCCTCCTGTGCCCCCGACCCAGAATGCCCTTCCTGAAGTGCTTGCTGTCATCCAGGTACACAAGCAGAAGCATCCTCAAGGCATTCAGGGTTTATGGCTTACTACCTGCAGGGTGGGACGGAAGCCGTTGAGTCTTAGTCTGGAGGCAGGTAGCGGGGTCTGGTGAGGCAGATGACTAAGGTCCTGCTGCCACCTGAATCCCAGAGCCCCACTGTTCATGGATGGTAAAAGCCAGAATTGGCCATCTGGTATGTGTTTCTCCCTTTATTACATAAGCAATACATGGTCCTTACAGAGGCTACAGATTGGGGAAAGCATTTTCTAGGCTGGGCATGGTGGCTCACACCTGTAATCCTAGCATTCTGGGAATCTGAGGCGGGTGGATTGTTTGAGCTCAGGAGTTTGATACCACCCTGGCAGGAGTGAAACCCTGTTTCTACTAAAAATAGAAATACTGAGTGTTGTGGTGGGCACCTATGGTCCCAGCTACTCCGGAAGCTGAGGCAAGAGATCTCTTGAGCCCAAGAAATTGAAGTTGGTATGAGTTCCGATGCCAAAGCATTCTATCCCTGGTGGCAGAATGAAACTGTGTCTCAAAAATTTTTTTTGACACTTGGCATGTATGAATCCGTCTAGATAAACGTTTTTCCTTATCACAAACAGGCGATTATATTTCTCTGCTTTTTTTTGAGACAGAGTCTCAATCAGTCGCTCTGGGGTTGAGTGCTATGGTGTCACAGCTCACAGCAACCTCGAATTCTTGGTTGGGCTCAAGAGTAGCTGGGATTATAGGCACCCGCCACAACACCCAGCTATTTAGAGATGGTGTCTTGCTCTGGCTCAGGCTGGTCTCAAACCTGTGAGCTCAGGCAGTCCACCCACCTTGGCCTCCCAAGTGCTAGAATTATAGGCATTTATCACTGTGCCTGGCCATTTATCTGCCTTTTTTTTTTTTTTTTTTTTTTTTTGAGGTAGAGTCTCTCTGTGTCACCCTTGGTACAGTGCCATGGTGTCACAGCTCACAGCAACCTCAAATGCTTGGGCTTAAGTGATTCTTTTGTTGTTGTTGTTTAGGAGGCCTGGGCCGGGCTTGAATCCACCAGCCCTGGTGTATTTGGCAGGTATCCCAATCACTGAGCTACAGGCACCAGCCATTTATCTGCTTTTGTAAAGGCACTGTGTCAAATATTCATATTTGAATATTTGAGTTTTAAATAGTAGTTCATTATAGGCTTGTACCATAACTCGTTCAACCATTTTCTTATTAGATGCTTGAGTGATTTCACATTTGTACTATTTTGTACAGAGCCACACGAATACTTATGTCTTAATTGATGTATCTAGCCTACACAACACGCATAGGTACCCTTTTCTAATGGTTTTTTATTTTATTTAGTATTTTTGGTTTTTACTCTTAGGTCAGGAGGATGTCAGTGGCTTGTGCCATGGTAATGAAGCTTCTGTTAGAAATGGATGAGTTACCAGGAGTGGTGGCTCACGCCTATAATCCTAATATTCTGGGAGGCTGAGGCGGGTGGATTGCTTGAGCTCAGGAGTTTGAGACCAGCCTGAGCAAGAGCAAGACTTGTTTCTCAAAATAGCGGAGTGTCATGATGGGTGCCTGTTGTCCCAACTACTTAAGAGGCTGAGGCAAGAGGATCACTTGAGCCCAAGCGTTTGAGGTTGCTGTGAGCTACAACACCATGGCTTTCTACTGAGGGCGACAAAGTGAGACTGTCTCAAAAAAAAAAAAAAAGAAAAGAAATGGACAAGTCATCAGTGTCAGGGGTAAACCTGTCGTTTGGGCAGAAATAGTCAGCCTAGTCAGAGAAATAAAACGATGTCCTGTGAGCAGACTGACTCTGAATCTGGGGCTGGCTTTTCTGTCTGCACCATCTCACTTCTCCGCAGGTGTGCCTGGAGGGGGAGATTTCTCGCCAGTCCATCTTGAATAGCCTGTCTCGAGGCAAGAAGGCTTCTGGGGACTTGATTCCATGGACAGTGTCAGAGCAGGTGATGGGCTGTCCCTCCCACCAGGGCTGTAGCAGGTGGTGTAGGAGGATGTCCGTGTTCCTTGTTACTGACTGATGTTTCCTGCACAGTTCCAAGATCCAGACTTTGGCGGTCTTTCTGGTGGAAGGGTCGTGCGCATTGCTGTTCACCCGGATTATCAAGGGGTAACGTGTCCTCAGGCCTCTTGGACCCGTGTGCTGCAGTTAGTTGCAGCCCTCTTGCTGGCAGCTTTTTCGGGGAGGTTACTTAGTTGTTGTAGTAAGAAGCTGGTCCAGAAGCAAGTGAAGTTCTAGGCATTTCTGTGCTCTGAAGAATTTAGCCAGGGCCAGGGGTGGGTAGGTGGACAAGAGGGTGGTTTATTTTTGCTCTTCCTTTGTGAGATGGGGGACTGGAACTTGTGAACCAGAACTTAACTTTCTGCCTCTTAGAAGGTCCCATTGGGTAATTAGCTGTAGAAACTTCCTTTAAAGCAAGTCTTTTTGGGGCTTGCTGGTCTGGGGACCAGAGAGCACAGCCAGCCATCCTCACCTTTCGGTTCTTGATGGGCTAGAGCAGTGTGAGAACTAGGGTCACACTGCTTTTGTTCTTAGGAGGCTCTGTTTTGCCATGTGCAGTTGGTCTGGGAGTGAAGGCTGTCTGGAAGCAATCTGGGGGAGTGAGAGGGCGCAGACTGAGTGTGTCTCTGCCCTCTGCCCATTCTCTCTGTGCCCACAGATGGGCTATGGCAGCCGTGTGCTGCAGCTGCTGCAGATGTACTATGAAGGCAGGTTCCCTTGTCTGGAGGAGAAAGTTCTTGAGGCGTCACAGGAAATTCACACCGTCAGCAGTGAGGTAAGCATCTTTGGACAAAACTCCTTTTTTTCCTGGTTCTTGGGAAGATAAGTCTGTCAGTTTTTAGAGGTATCCACGAGAACGATCCAGAGGTCTAGGGCCTGTTCCTATTTTCTCCAGCTATACACTTAATTTGAGATCCTCAGATCAACATCATTAGCACCATCTCGAAGCTTGTTAAAAACAAACTGTGATTCAGAGTTTCTGAATCTGAAGCTCTAGGGTGGGCCCAGCAATCTGGGGCTTGACAAGCTTCTGGAATGATGCTGATGTTGACCCAGGTTTGACAACCACCGCTCTGTGATCCTGTTTTCTCGTTAAATCCAGACTAGGGGATGGGGGGGGGGAGGTGTGTGTCTTTCCTGTTAAGGATGATTAGTGCTAGTAACTTTGACAGCTTTTCACATACATTCATTAGTTTTCATATTATGTCTATTTGGGAGCCAGGGAAGGGGCTTTTATTTAAATTCAAACTCAGAGGTTTGTCACTTAAAAAGGCTATCAGGTGACAGAGCCTAGACTTCATGCTAGGTCTTCAGAACCCTATCTCTGTCCCTTTGTAAATCTGTTAGGCATTTCTAAACTCTGCGGCTATTCTAGAGGTTCTAGAGGTTCAGAGCTGTATGATTCCCTGCTTATTTTGGTATTTTGTATACTTGGAAATGACCACTTGATTGATGGGTGTTCCTGTATTTTGAAACTAGGAACAAACCAAGAAACCTCTTTTGGAGTTTTCTTTGTGTTTAGTCCAGAGCCTGGTGTTGCAGGGGTGCTTGAGAATGTCACTAGCTATCCTTCGCCTCCTCTGAGTGGACTGTGTTCTCTTTCTGGCATCTCTCTAGGCTGTCAGCTTGTTGGAAGAGGTCATCACTCCCCGCAAGGACCTGCCTCCTTTGCTCCTCAAGTTGAATGAGAGGCCTGCTGAGCGCCTGGATTACCTGGGTGTTTCTTATGGCTTGACCCCCAGGCTTCTCAAGTATGTGCCTGCCCTTCTTCCTGGTGTCCTTCCCCTGGCATTGACAAAGAAGTCCTGAAAAGAAGACTCCTGTGGCTGTGTCCCTTTGTAGCCAGTGTCTGTGTCAGCCCACTGTCGACTCCCTGCCCTGCTCCTCCTGGCCCTTGCCCATCTTTGTCTCTCAGTCTCTTAGAGGAGGGCACATGCAGGGACCTACTCTCTTTGTGTCTTTGTAGGTTCTGGAAGCGGGCTGGATTTGTTCCTGTCTATCTGAGACAGACCCCGGTGAGTGAGACGTCTGGTAGGGGAGGGATTTAGGTTTGTGGTTACAGGTGACAGGCCCATCCTTGCACATAGTCCTGTTGCCTCCCCGCTGCTGTGCTCTGGGCAGGTGTTCCTGTGCCTCTGAGGACCCTGAGACAGCCACCCTCACTGAAAGGCCGTGTGATCACACTTCCTTCCTGTTGTCTACTAGGCTTTGCGCTTGAGTGGCAGAGGTGCACGTGGACATGTGCATCAGATTCTGGGATCCCATAAGCCAAGAAAAGTGGTTTTAGGAGGGGAATGCAGTTGTGCGAACTTGAAGTATAAGTTGGTGTCTGAGAGAGATGGAAATGTGGAAGACAGAGCCACAGAGGGTTATTGAGGGAAGGTGAGAAGGTGACTATCAGTCATTTAAAAAAATACTTTTTTAGCACCTGCAGTGAATCAGACTGAGGACAAGATATGCCATGTAGCTTACCTTCCAATGCATAAAAATAGGCAACATGCACGTGGACAAGCGGAACATGTTGAGAGAGCAGTGTGAGCCGTGAGGAAACCGCAGTGAGATTACAGTGTCAGGAGGGTCAGGCCTCTCAGGTGACCTTTCATGCTAAAGCCTAACTGGTCAGAATGGACAGCCATGTGATGGTCCTGGAGTGATTTCCAACCAGAGGGGACAGCAAGTGTCAGGGCTTGAGGTGGACATAAACTTTGTCCTTTGAAGGGAACAGAAGAAAGCCAGCATAGCTGAGAGCCTTTGGAAAGGAAGGGGCATGGAACACGGTGGGGGCGGTTAGGCCTTGTTAGGAATGCTGTGTGTTCTTCCCATTCCCTTGGAGGAAGAGATGAGGGGGCCTGGCTGCCATATGGAGAGTGGACGGCAGTAGCCCGGGTGTGGAGGCAGGGAGATGAGGGCGAGAGGACATGCAAGCAGTGATGGTAGAGAGAAGGGGCTGGTTGTGGGACCCGCTTGGCTGGAAGAACTGGCTGGAGTTGTTGAAGGACTGGGTGTGGAAGGCGAGTGGACAGGAGGAGCAAGGGTCGCTCCTGGGGTTTCGGTTCGAGAAGCTGGTGTTGGAGGTGCTGAGACAGGACTCCTGGGGGAGGAGCATGTTTGGAGGGAAAAGTGGGAAGTCTTTTGACATAGTAGGTGTGAGGTGCCTGTCAGACAGCCAAGTGGAAGTGGAGACTAGGCACTAGATGGTAGGAGTGTGGACTTTGAGGGGGAATTTGGGGCTGGAGATGGCGCTCTGGGAATCATCAACATATTGAGTATAGAATTACTCCATGAAGGCAAAGATTTCCTGTCTGTCTTCTTTGCTGTTGTGCCCCAGTATCTACTGTAGTCTGTTCAGTAGTTAAAAGTATCTGGAGCTATTGAAAATCCACGAAGGTGGGTCGCGGGACTCTTAAGGTGTAGAGGAAGACACAACAGGGGAGACTGAGAACAAGCAGTCTTGATCTCTGAAGGAGGAGGTCAGGAGTGCGGTGTCAGAATTCAAAATTAAAAAGTGTGTCCAATGCTGGATGCCCTGGGCTCATGCCTATAATCACAGCACTCTGGGAGCAGAGGTGGGTGGATTGCTTGAGCTCAGGAGTTCGAAATCAGCCTGAGCAAGAACAAGACGCCATCTCTACTAAAAATAGAAAAACTAGCCAAGTTTTGTGGCAGGTGCCTATAGTTACAGCTGTTCAGGAGCCTGAGGTAAGAGAATTGAGCCTAAGAATTGGAGGTTGCTGTGAGCTATGATGTTACGGCACTCAACCCCAGTGCAACTGAGTGAGACACCATCTCAGAAAAAGTATTTCGGGAAAGGGAGTCATTTGCTATGCAGAGAGTAAGTAGGTGAGGAAACACACTTGACTGCTGGAGTTGTCAGCTTTGGTGAAAGGTGCTGCAGTGGCCTGGAGGGCTCGGCCTGCCTGAGGAGAAGAGGAGGTAAGGAGACAGAGCAGGGATAGGCAGCTCTTCCAGGAAGAGAAAGGCAGCAGAGAAACCAGGTAGCTGGAGGGAGATGGGCGTGAAGGAGGGATTGGCAGATGGAGATTCTAGAAGCGTGCTTGTTTGCTGCTGGGTACAGTCCTGCAAATTGTGGTGCAGGCGAGGGGGCTGATTGTAAGAGTGCAGTCCTCAAGGAGGCTGGGGGTGGGGACCCACTCCCTTCATCCTTCACAAAAGGTTGATTTGGTGCTGGGAAGATGAACTTCTCTTCTGATAGCTTTTTCTTCCAACGAGGGAGGCCCTCAGTGCTGCAGGTTTGATTTTGGAGAGGACAAGGCTGGTATCCAAGGGTAGTGTCCAGGTTTATTCAAGATAATAAAGGGGCTGGTTGAAGACCATTGTGTGCCAGCTGCCTCCACACAGGCGTGGAGCAGCGCAGAGATGGTCTGGGCTCCTGCTGGCTGTTGGTCAGGGCTGTTAACTTTGTTAACTATAAGGGGAGTGCAGACCAGTTGGCCCTGCTGTGATATGTGGTGTGTTCCTGTGGGCTTATGCTGTGCTCTGTTCCTTGGGACGTGGTGCTGGCATCTTGCTACATGAATGCTCTTGGGTTGAAGTCCAGGAGACATTTTTATGGTGCAGGGCTTTGTTGTTAATGTAGTAAAAACAGGAAAAGCTGCGGTCTCATGGTCACCTAAAGAAGCCTGCACTTGCAAACTGGCTGCCGGCCTGGGATCTCCAGGTCATGGAGTTGGGATTGTGTGGAATTGAAGCTCTAATGACTGTGAGTTCTGGCTCATTTCTGTTGGGTCCAGAGCAAAAGTTGGGCACTGAAGACTTAGCAGTTCTGCTCCACCCCTGTGGCACCTTTTAGGAAGTTGCAGGACAGAGTGATCTTTGAAAGCCCTAGTGTGAATTAAGGCGGTGTGAGGAATGTGAAGGGAGGGCTATGCTCTAGAAGGCGCCTCTCCTGGTCAGGGAAGGACGGGCCCATGGAAGCAACAAGCCTTTTTGCTCTGACTGATTACTCTTTACTGACTATGAAAAAGGGCGGGTTGGTGCTAGTTAAGAACGTGTGTTCCCCAGAACGACCTGACTGGAGAGCACTCGTGCATCATGCTGAAGACGCTGGCTGACGAGGACGAGGCTGACAGGGGAGTCTGGCTTGAGGCCTTCTGGAAAGGTGACTGGGGAGCTGAGTGGGGGTCAGTGAGGTGACGGTAGGGTGCCTCCAGACCTCTAACCCTGTGTATTTCCTGTGGCACCCCACAGATTTCCGACGGCGGTTCCTGGCCTTGCTGTCCTACCAGTTCTGCGCCTTCTCCCCTTCCCTGGCTCTGAACATCATTCAGAACAGGAACGTGGAGAAACCAGCCCAGCCAGGTGAGCTGGGCGGTCAGTGGAGGACTGGGAGCGGCCTGGCTGTACGGTGTCCTAGGAAGGTGTGTCTCCTGATGACTAGGCCCATGCTCTGTCTCGGCTGTGCCATATTTAATTCTCATGATAGGACTTTGGGGACACGGCTTGACATCAGAGGTAATTCATGCAGCAGCCAGTTAATCATGGAACTCAGTTTAAATCCTGAGATCTAGGCGAATGAAGTGCTCTCTTCTGAGGCTTAGTTTCCTCAATTGTGAAATTGTACTAGGACTATGCTACCAGCCCTCGGTGGCCAACTCCATGCAGAAGGGTTTTGTGCGTGCAAACTTTGAATATTTGAAATATAAATAGGTGGAAAGGACCTATTGTTGTTAACAGCTGTTTTTTTGTACCTATTTTATATGTAAGTATTTATGTAAATACACACATATATGTTTATGTGTATGTCTGTGTGTGTTTTTGCCAGTTATATACACATTTTTTTGAGACAGAGTCTTACTATGTCACCCTCGGTAGAGTGCTGTAGTGTCATAGCTCACAGCAACCTCAAACTCTTGGGCTTAAGCAATTCTCTTGCCTCAGCTTCCTAAGTAGCTGGGACTACAGGCACCCGCCACAACACCCGGCTATTGTTTAGCTGGCCCGGGCTGGATTTGAACCCGCCAGCCTTAGTGTATGTGGCTGGTACCCTACTCACTGAGCTATGGGTGCCAAGCCTGCCAGTTACATCTTGATGGAATAATCTGTGTTCCTTGAGTTGGGTGAAGCCTAAGCACTTTCTGTGAAGCTGGCTGCAGTGACACAGTGGGGAAAGGCTGGCGTTGTGTTCCTCTAATTCTGGGGCATGGGGAGCCTTTCCTTGTCCTGTGTGTTGCTGTGGGATCTCTGAGTAAGGAAAGATCACATGCCAGCTATCCCCTCCCCCCTAAGGGAAAGGGTCAGTGCACCTCCAGGTCAGGGCTGTGTTACCTCGGTGGCCAGGCACTGTTAGGTGTCATGGGACTGCTGTGTATGCTTAGTCCTGAATGCTGTCAGACTTTATGAGGGCGTGGGGCTTACCTGACCACCTGGCTCTGTGTCTCATGGACAGCCCTGAGCCGGGAGATGCTGGAGACGCTCTTCCTCCCCTATGACCTCAAGCGGCTGGAGATGTATTCACGGAACATGGTGGACTATCACCTCATCATGGACATGATCCCATCCATCTCCCGCATGTATTTCCTGAACCAGCTGGGGGACCTGGCCCTGTCTGCTGCTCAGTCAGTAGGTCACCTGGGGCTCACGTGGGAGAAGAGGATTGTGGAGCTGTTTGTTGGGTGTTGAGTTGGGCATGTGGACATAATTTTGTGCCTTCCTCGTAGATCTGAGAGGTGGGTAGTGATCTCATACAGTGGTCAGGAGTCCTGGACTGGGGCATCAGGCAGTGTAGCCAGCCATACAGTTGGCGAGAGCTGCCAACCATGCTGCCTTGACATCCAACTCCACCTTCGCAGAGCCCCAGGAACACCCTAAACTTGTAATGTAGTCATGAAGTAGGTGTTTGTCAGGGTGGTAAAAGTTAGTTTGAGAATATCTTGAAGAGGGAGTGTTTCGTGGTGGTTTCAGTACCAGGATGAAAGAGAGAATGCCAGAGTATACAGTGCCAGTCTACCTTTTTGTACCAGATAGCTTTCTTTTCTTTTCTTTCTTTTTTTTTTTTTTTTAGGCAGAGTCTCACTATGTCACCTTCTGTAGAGTGCCATAGCGTCACAGCTCATAGCAACCTCTAACTCTTGGGCTTAAGCGATTCTCTTGCCTTAGCCTCCCTAGTAGCTGGGACTACAGGTACCTGCCACAACACCCGGCTGTTTTTTGGTTGTAGTCATTTCTGTTTGGCAGGCCCAGGCTGGATTCGAACTGGCCAGCCTTGGTACATGTGGCTGGCACCCTAGCTGCTGAGCTACATGCGCTGAGCCCAGGTAGCTTTGGTTGAAAGAGCGATTCTGGTTCTCAGCACCATTTTAATGAGCAAGGTCTTGTCCTGAACCCCCCTCCAACAGATTTTCCATCTTCCAGGCTCTTCTCTTGGGGATTGGCCTGCAGCATAAGTCTGTGGACCAGCTGGAAAAGGAGATCGAGCTGCCCTTGGGCCAGTTGATGGGACTTTTCAACCGGATCATCCGCAAAGTTGTGAAGGTAACCTCAGCCTGAGGGCAGGGCCTGTGTCTTTTGAATAATACAGCAAACCCAGTTGCTGCCCCTGAGATGAGCAGATGTTAACATGCAGCTGTGTCTGCTGGAGATCTTCACATACATCAAGAAATGACAGCATCTATAAAGTTCCTGTTCTTGCCCAGAGGCACCTCTGTTAGAAGTTTGATTGTCTCTAGTCTGTGTTTCAGACTCTTACTGGACATATCTGTGTCCCAAATATGTAGAGTGTTGCTCTGCACACCTTTGTGTGAGGCACTCGATGCCTTGGTAATGAGTGGCTGGGCCCTGCTGCTCATCTTCTGTTTCTCTGTGGTTGTCTTTTACAGTTGTTTAATGAAGTACAGGAAAAGGCCATTGAGGAGCAGATGGTGGTGGTGAAGGATGTGGTCATGGAGCCCACCATGAAAACCCTGAGTGATGATTTGGTATGTCCCTGCTGAAGGCCTCGGGAATCCCTGCATTTCCCTCGGTGCCTTTGGCTGTGTACAGAATGTCTTCCCCTCGCCCTGAGGGAGAGCCCTGCACTGACTGTGCTAAGAGTTCCCTGAGAGTTCATTCTCAGCGTCTCCCTGCCCGGCACATCTGAGCATACACGGGCCTGGGCTGTGCTTCCTCGGAATGTGTGTGAGTGCAGGAATCCAGGGTCTGCTGTTGTGCACGTTTTGCTTATCCTTTTAGGTAACTTTTTACGTGTGAGTTTTACCAAGAGCCACCTGCAGTAGTTGTGAGGGTGAACTGAAGAGAAGGAAATGTGTTCTCTTCATTGTGCTGTTTCACCCTGTCTTCGCCTTTCTCTGTGTTGGGTTCACCCCTCGGCTCTGACCTACTCTCCCTGTGGGTTCTTGGTCACAGGACGAAGCAGCAAAGGAGTTTCAGGAGAAACACAAGAAAGAAGTGGGGAAGCTGAAGAGCATGGACCTCTCTCAGTAAGGCCTCTCTGCTGACGCGAGACGTTAGGGTTTGCCCTTGGTGTCCAGGGCCCTGAGCCTCTGTCTGCAGTTTTCTTCTGGTCTGTGTCCCAAGCGCCCTGGAAGCTGTGCTTCATGGGATTGGTTTTAGAAGCACCAATAGCTAAAAACCTTTTCCTGACTATTTGTGTAAGTTTGGAGGAATTGTTTCCCAGGTCAGCACTGCCACTTTGACTTCCAGCTGTGCTCCCTGGATCCCTGGGGGCTCTCTGTCATACGTGGGGGTCCTTCTAGGAAGGAGGATGCTGATCAGATGAGGTTAATGGTCACTTTGCTATATTTGGCTTTTGCCTTTGAAGACAAAAGAACCCTTTGAAAAAAGGATTTTGCTGCCAAAAACAAGCAAAATGCTCTAAAGCCGTCTGGGTACAAGGGATCTTGGTCCCTTTTGAACTCCAGCTATAGTGCTATTGTGTGGCCCCTTCCCCCAATTGATGTGATTACCAACTTTAGAAGTAGTGGCCTCTGAGCTTCTGTGGCCCAAAGTCCTATTGCTGAGTCATTAGTGATGGTGGTGGTTGGGCATGGGAGGTGGAGGTGGCCTGGAGTCCCCGGTATTGAGCTCTGGTGTTTGCCCTCAGCTTTGCAATAGCAACCTTGATTTGCCAGGACTGCTAGATCCAAAAGAGATGAAGTGGGGAGGGGAGAGGCACAGTTCACAGGCTTGTGGGCAAATGCCTGGATGTAAAAATGAGTGAGAAGATTGTTGAGGTGACAGGAGGTTTCCTCCGTGATGGTTAATGAGAGTCAGATGGGAGAAGCTGGGTAGGTTGCCGTCTGAGCAGTACTGTCCTTGCTGACCCTTGCCAGCAGTCCTGGCGACTTGCTCCTATGAAGCTTCTGTCCAGTAGAGCTAGGCCTCATGTCTCCAGGGCCTGCTACAAGCCTGTCCCTTCTGTCCTCTCTGCTGTTCAAACACTGACACGCTCAGCTTGGCTTTTGTGGCAGGAAGTGTCCGATAAGAGTGTTGTCACTGTCTTATTTCTTTTAAGCAGTCTCCTCTTCTCTCAAACAGGCTTTGATACTTCCCTTCTTTTTTTAGATACATAATCCGTGGGGATGATGAAGAGTGGAATGAAGTTTTGAACAAAGCTGGGCAGAACGCCTCAGTCGTCAGCCTGAAAAGGTGAGGGCCTGAGCTCTGACACATTGACAGGAGAGGCATGCTGGCTCTGCCTCTCTGGAGCTTTCATGGGAAGTAGGAGGTTGGAACAGGAGCTTTGAGAGAACAGTCATGGTTCTTTCCTTTGAGAGTTCCCTGGTCACTGTCTTCATAGCACATTTCCTACAGACCAAAGCTGGCCATCTCTGAGGCCTGGATCTCCTCTCTCCTTGTATTTGCCAGCTGTGCCAGGGCCCTGGGCCTGCCGGGGAGACAGACGTGAGAGAGCAGTGTAGGAGCTGCCTTGGACTTAGACTTACCCTTTACCTTTAGTGCAGTGTCTCTGTCAGTCCTCAGGATGGCAGCTGAGGGCTTTTTTTATTATCATTGTTGCTTTCAGATGAAGTGACCAAGGCTCTGAGGGGTTAAGTAACTTACCAACAGGCTCATAGCTGGTGACAGCCAGGACCAGATTTGCTCACTGCAGAACCCATAGTTGAACTGCTACACTGTCCTTCAGGTCAGTGGTTCTCAAAGTTTTGGCCCTTAGAGTTCCTTTGTATATTAAAAACAGTTGAGTCCCCAAAGGACTTTTGTTCATGTGGGTCATATTTGTTGATATTTCCTATATTAGAAGTGAAAAATGGAGGAATTTTAAAAATATTTATTTGTTCACAATTAACAATAGACTCAGTTTTTCAGGTTTTTTTTTTTTTTTTTTTTTTTAAAAATAATTTTCCATAAAAATCTTAGTAGAATGGCACCATTCTATAGTTAGGTTTTTGCAAGTCTCTTTAGTATGTGGCAGAGTAGAAAGTAGCCAGATTCTTCTGTCTGCTTCTCCAGTCAGTCATGGTGCCGTCCTGTCTTATTTTCTCTGGAAAAGAATATTTGTGAGAATGAGAATGAGGAACAGATCATGTATCAGTATTATGATGAAAATAGTTTTGACCTTCTAGACCACCTAAAAGGACCTTAGGGACCACCACTCTTTGAAAACTTTGACTTCAGGCTTCTTATCTGCAGAGTGGTACATTTGGGGATAAACATGGTTGCTTGGGCTGGAACCTTCATTGGATTTTCCCTTGGAAATAGATTGAGGCCTCCCCTGCCCAGGGTATCTGGAGATGAGGCTTACCCAGCAGGTTATAAGGATGGTGGGGAGGGTGACTTTTTGACATTGCCATAATTATCAAGGTCCCTTCAAGAGTTTATATTTTGGAAAGAGGAAATCTTGTGACTCTAGGAACCAGGGATCCCAGAAATCAGGTACTGTCTTCTGCATTTTCTGTGCATCTTGAAGGATCCAGAATTGATACTGGCTTCATTTCCCAGTTGTTCTCAGATATGGCACAGAAGCCCACTTTCAGTGTTTCTGGTTTGGACAGTGTGGCAAGTGCAGCACAGGGCCATGATGGCTTTGGCCTTGAGCATGGTAGCTTTGAGTGGAACAGAAGGCCAGGGAATATGTTCACCGCAGAGATGGCTCAGTCCCTCACTCTGCAGAGCATGGCCATTCATGGGCCATTACTGCTGGGGAGGGGCCTCCTGAATCAAGCCAGCCCAGTAGTCTTGTGTGCTTGAGGGCTCTGTGTCAATGTGAAAGTTTGCACTTTCTGAGGTGCAAACACTGAGGTCTGTCATTAGATGTACTGTGAAGTCTTGCTCCCCCCCCCCTTTTTTTTCTCCCCCTGAGAGGTACTTCATTCATGTGATGCTAATGCTAACTATTCCCTCTTTCTTTGTAGGGGAGGTATTTATTCCCAGGGCAATAGCCACTAGAGAGAATTTTTAACCGATAAGGGTTTCTTAATAGAAGGTGGCTGTTTGCTGCATGATTCCTGTGCCCATCTATCAGGGAGGAATCTGGTGATCGGCTGTAGGGTATAACCTGGGTTACTGCTCCTTTGGTTTTCTTCTACTCATTTAGAAAAAAATAAAATAACAGCAGCATATTAGAAAGTATTGTAGGATTTTCCTTGGAGTCTCATGCCTTGTATTAGAGACTGTCTTCAGGGTCACTGGGGTGGTACATCTGGTTTCCAGGGCAACACTAGTGGTGAGACCAGTGGGAGGGGATCTTTGTTGTAATGCCTTAGATCTTTCTCAAGATCTCATGCACGGGAAACAACAGCACACTGAGAGAACCTACATTTTAGGTGTTAAGATAGAAATACTTTCCAGCACAGGACAAGAGCTCGGTCAGGGCAGGAAGTAGGTCCGTATGGTATATCCTGGCCCCAAGCATGATGCCGCTGCCCTAGTAGGTTTGCAAAGAACATCTGTGTCTCTCTGGGTGTTCTTACATCAGGTTTCAGATAGTGAAAAGCAAAACACACTTAAAAGTAAGGTAGTCTCAGAGAGCTATCAGGTCTGTATGTATTCTCTCTCTTACTGATTTTTTTTTCCAGTGACAAAAGGAAGTTGGAAACCAAACAAGAACCCAAACAGAACAAGAAGTTGAAGAAAAACAGAGATATGAAGAACAAAAAAGATATGAAACTGAAGCGGAAGAAATAGTGAAGAGAACCTTAGGCATGAGCGGCCGGCTGTGAGGAGATACCTGACTTCTCAAACTCTCTGGCTAGGGTGGGCAGCAGCCTGCACTCTTACGGGCAGCAGAGCCCCCAGCGAACCAGAAGCTGGCTGAGAGTACAGTCTTCCGGGCCTGACTTTGTCAGGTGTGGGCCGACCTGGCTGAAGGTGCAAAGTCACTCCCAAATTAGTCTGCTTAGAACTTGATGGTGGGGCAAACCTCTGGCATTTCCAGGGGTCTGTCTCTACTCCCTCAAGTGCAGGACGCTCCTTTTTGCTTGGGACCAGCTTTCCAGGTTCATTCCCACACATGTGGAAGCCATACTGACTCTCAGCCCTCTCAGGCTCTTAATTGTGTGCACAGCTTGTGAGGCTCAGAAGGCTGTTTGATGGATGACTGTGTCTCTCTTCATGGACTTGCAGAAGCACCCTGAGGCCTGGAGCAGAGGGAACTCTGGTCCTTTCAGGTGGCTGTGGCATGCCACCAGGGTTTGCTGGTGCTGTGTACACTTCATCTCCTGGCTCCAGGCCTGCTGTTTTCTCTGTCTAGTCTGTGCCCTTCCCCAGTTTAGGTAGGGTACCACATCCTCTCAGTCCCCAAGGCCTGTTATTTCATCCATTTGGGCAGAGATGTTGGGAAGGGCTTCTTTGCTAGCAGTGGTGAGGGAAGGGATAGAGAATCTATTTTTAATAAATAACATCCTGGAAAGGCCAACCACCTGCAGTGTTCATGAAATCTACACATGTAGGGCCAGGCATGGTCACTCACACCTGTAATCCTAGCACTCTGGGAGGCCAAGGGTAGAGCTCTTGAGCTCACTAGTTTGCGACCAGTCTGAGCAAGAGCAAGGCCCCATCTCTAAAAATAGCTGGGTGTCAGGCACCTATGATCCCAGCTACTCAGGAGGCTGAGGCAAGAGGATCACTTAAGCCCAAGAGTTTGGGGTTGCTGTGAGCTATGGTCCACGGCATTCTACCCAGAGCAATAGAGTGAGACTCTCAAAAAAGAAAAAAATCCACACATGTGAAAGTTGCAGGTTGCCTTACTTCTCTGGGTGGATCTTGGCTGCGAGGTAGAACCTGCAGGGTGTTGGTCTCAAGGCCAAGGGTGGGCAGTGTGGCTAGGGTGTCCCAGCCCAGTAGCTTGTAGTAGAAGTGGCAGGTGCTGAGTGATGTTTTGGTCACCTTGAGGGGCCTGGTGTGCTGGCTGGATGTAGCTACTTGCCTCCTTCCCAACTCCTGCCAGGTTATTTGGTCCCTTCCATTTGTTGGAGACAAATTATCTGGTGGCTTCACACATACTCTAGTACATTTGTTTGATGATGTCCATGTTTCGAGTCCAAATAGAATGTTTCTGAACCCCTAATATGTACTCTGGTGGGGAAGTCTAAGTGAAGGACAGAAGGGAAGGGGAGCTTCTGGACCAAAGGGTATTAAACATGCAACTCCCAGACCAGACGGGGACCTGGCTATGGAGCCTTTTGTTCCTGGATCTGCATCTTCCTGCTCACAGACCCCTTGCTCCCCTGTTAAGTCTGTAGGAAAGTTTGCCAAAGGAGGATATGAAAATAATTTTTATTTATTTTCTCAGTTGAATCAAAGAAGATTTTCTGAGGAGAGTGTGGCCAAAATCAGAATCCAAATCTTAAAAATGGTCAGAGCTGGATGGTGTCTTAAAAGTTGTCCAGGCATATCCTATAGAAAGGCTTTGTTCAGTGTCTTTAGTCCCTGCGCCTGTTCAGCTGGCTCTACCCTGGTGTGCAAAGTGAGAGGGGCTCTGAAGCCAGACTGCCATGCCAGACCCGTGGTGTGACCTTGGGTTACTACCACTGCCCTCCCTGGGCTGAGGCTGAAAGGGAAGAAGAGCTTAGAAAGTGGCCAGCATATAGCAAAGTGCCCAGCACATAGCGCATGTACACTGGATCTCTGGATTTGGGCTCTCTTACATCTAACTCAGGTTGCTTGCTCAGTTGCACACCAGCTTTGAGAACACTGAAGACTGGCTATGTTCTAAAATTACAACCTGAGCTAGAAAAAGAGTCCCACTTGGACAGCAAAAAGCGTGCACTTTGTGGCAGACCTGTCTAGCTCTGTGTAAGAACTGTGTATCCTTGGACAAGGCCCTTTTATTCACAGCGTGTGCTCCTAAACAGATCTCTGCATTTTGTGGTCATGATCTTGGGTTCTCCTTCAAACCTGAAAAATCACGCCTCCCCCAGACCTCACCATCTGGCCCCCAGACAGAGTGACATCTGTAAAGCTTGGCTGTCTCAGGAAATGTCACTTGTGAAATGAATTCAGATAGGCCAGCCACGAATGCTGTCACTGGGATGGGGAAGGGACTAAAGCTGAACAAAGAAGGTCCCTAAATGGTCAGCCCCACCCCCGAGCCCGTTGGGGGCTAATGCTGGCCTAATTCGGTGCTTCCACTGCTCATCTGGCCTGGTCTCCCCAGAGGGCTCTGGAGTGACCAGGAGACAGGACACAAAGAGGGCTGCTGAGGCTGAGAGGTGGGGGAGGGGCGAAAATAAGTGACCGTCACCTTGGAAAAATGTAGACTCATTATCTGAGGCCATTATAGTACCAGCAGCCAGTCTGTAGGCCGGGAGGAGGGGATAGGGCTGGAAGCCCTTTGGGCCTGAATAGGCAATTTCAGGCTACTAAAGAAGAGGATGCCCTTCATTCTGTAAACAATTGGTAAAGTTCATCATCTAGAAAGGCCACCTGAAAGAGAAAGACCCGAGGCTTCCTGCTTTGGCTGGTTCTGTTGAGACAGCTGTGGTCAACCTCCATCTGGCATGGGGGACTTCTGCTGGGAAGGGGAGCAGACCGCAGAAAGGAAAGTGAAGTGTCAGGAGCAGGAGACCAGCCAGGCTGGGAAGGAGTCGGTCTTAGTGTTAGCCCTGCTGGCCCAGGAGTGGACTCTGGCACCCTCCCATACAGATAGGAGTGTCCTTTGGAGCTGAAGGCCCAGCACTGGCTTCAGTGATGTGGGCCTGTCAGTGCCTATAGACAGCGCCGGGTCCCTGTGTGGAGAAGCCCTGTGCCCAGCCCCTTGTTTCCAAAGGTGCCGGTACAGAGAAGTTGACTCTGCCCTCCCCCAGCCTGCCTGTGGCTGCAGTAGCTGGAGGGGAGTGGCCCTGCACTCTGGAATGGGCCTGAGTTAGGAAGTGGTCCAGCTGCGGGCAAGGGATCATTTCCAGAGTCTTGCCTTTAGATGAATGAATGATTTCCCCCCCTAATCATTTAACTTAAATATTTGTTCAAAAGTGTGGTCCTGCTCCACACAGGCTCAGGAACCTCTCCCTCCCCCCCAATACCTCCACTTCCCTTTAACACCCTGCCTACCCTGCCAAAAGAGAAAAAATGGTCCAGCTCCATCTGGAACTAGTGTAACTAGATCTTGCCTTTTAGGCTGGGCATTGACTGAGGTTTGGGGGTACAGAGGGAACTTGTTGGACACAGACCCCTGAAGAGTAGCCCATCAGGACACTCCCAGCCCACCACCTTTGCTGGCCTCTGCACAGCACAGTGCACATGTGCTCCACCCTCTGGCCCCCAGGGGGCACCACAGGTCCAGGCAGCCCTGCGTGGCTGCCCACGCCAGCAAAGCGGAAAAATCATCCCCTGAACTGGTTCAGGTTCCTGGCCACCTTTGACATTTCTTCTATTCCTGCCCCAGGCAGGGAACCTTTTTTTTTTTTTTTAATTTCTTCTTGGACTTTGCATCTTAAACAACTACAACCAAATCCCAGAAAACTGCTGGGCCCGAGTCATGACTTGCCACCCTCCCTTCCTTTCACCAGTGTCCTGGTGGTGGCAGAGCCAGCTTGAGCTCAGGAGGACTTGGAGGCAGCAGCCACACAGGGACAGGCGCCTTTCATCAGGCCAGATCTAGTTGAAGGCCTTGCCCCCACATTGGTGGGCTACGTCGTTTTGGGCTGTGCTAGACTTTATAAAAATACCCAGATAACTCCCATGTAAGGAGCCGTGGAGGGGCCTGGGCACAGAGGAGATGAGGATGTCCTATCCTATTTCTGTCATCTGGGTCTTGTCCTTCTCAATGGCATACACATGCTTAATATTAGTAAATGTGAGTGGTTTTTTATCACAGTCACAGTCTACCTCATCTCATGGATAGAACAACTCAATGAGGGGAATACTTGGTCCCTGCCCTTGTGGCTGAGGGGATGGATCCAAGCTTAGGTTCTGGGGAGAGGTGAGTGGGGGTGGTCACAGAACAGCTTTGCTGGGGGAAAGGGTCTTTCCCTTTGAAATAAGAAGAGTGCTGAGTTACACAGAATAGGCTGTGGGATTTCTACCTGGTCCTAATGGACTCCTCCCAGTCCTGAACACTAAGCAACCCTCTGCCAGGAGCAAGGCCAAGGTCATTGTTAATGGGTGTTTATTGTTAATAAAACCATGGTACATTTACAATAAGTGACAACATTAATGTACAGTTAAAGTATCATACAATATTACAGCAATAAAATAACGCCTATTCCTTTGTACATCCAGCTCAAGCAGCTAGTCAAAAATATTTCCAAAGATTGCAAGCCCCCTGGGGCTTTTCAAGGTGGCCCAGGTGACACCTCCTGAAATGCCTGGGGCTTTTAGTGAATAAATAGTTTCTAATGTGGCCAGACAGCTGGAGTAGCCTACACCCAGTGCAAGCTGTCCGGAATGCTCCCCCAGTGTCTGGCCCATAAATATGACAGGTGTCAGAGAGTGCTCCAAGCCCACAGAAGCTAAGGGTGTGGGACAGGGGACCGGGCAGGAGAGCCTCTTCTCCCAGCCCTTCCTGTCCACCGCACCCCTGTCCTTGTCCCTCAGGTTTGTGCAGCCCTGCCCAGCTCTCTAATCCTTAAAGGAAACTTTAATTTGTGAGGACACTTTGGCTCTGCTTCCTGAGCCCACAGAAGCAACCTAGGTGTAGGCGTGGGTGACTTTGGCCCCCCAAACAGCAGCAAAACAAGAGCTGAGGCCACCAAGGCTCCTATAGTATAATCCACTTGTATCCTCAAACTGCCCTCAGAAGCCATCAGCTGGGCAACTGCCCTCTACTGAGCAAGCTGGTAGTCCCAAGGGATGGGCCTCCGTAGACCCAGACACCAAAGAAGATGTGGCCCTCTGGGTGGGGATCCCCAGTCCCCTGGAAGCTCACATCAAGTTTTTCAAAGCCTTGATGGGCAGACTTTCCTACATGATATTAGGAAGACAGACGTCAGCTTTGGAATAACACGGCCTGGGGCCCAGTCAGCACATACATTCTATACATTCATCAGGACTCCCGGCCCCGGGAGCCCAGTTGGCCTGGTCTGAGCTTACTGAGGATGTAGGGTCTGCTGGAGCTTGGAGGTCTAATCAGAGCACTGCAGCAGAGGTGATCCAGGACCAGCTGCTGGTCTGCAGGAAGGGACAGGGCACAGAGTAAGTGCTCGGGGCCCTCAAGGTGCAAACCGGGGGACCAAAAGACCACCTTTTGTCCTCATCCTGCCTTTGCTCATCAGTGGTTGACGAGCTCTAGAGCAGAGGAGTTGAGGGTGGGCTGCCTTGTGATGGGGGGGCTTTGGGCTTATCTGTCTAGTCAAGGACCGATCAACACCAGAGCGGGCAGCTGGGGAAGGAGAGAGAAGCAGAGCCCACTGTGAACCTGGTTCCAAGAGGGCCTCCAACTATTCCCACTACCTGGGAGGGCCCTGCATATCCACAAGCCCCAGCGCACTGCTCCCGGCCTTGGCAGCCTGTCCCATCCCTCTGGTGCCGGCCAGTCATCCCTTGCCCCCTCACACGCGGGAGGTGATGTAGACAGAGTGCACCCGCTCAGCCAGGGTGCTCTGCAGGTCCTGCAGTGGATCCAGGCCCTGGACTTTGCTGCTGCGGCTATAGATGAGCTGCCGGAAGGAGTCCTGCTCCAGCAGGGCCTTCATGTGCTTGAGGAAGAAGCCCTCGCAGAACAGGGCCAGCTCTGGGGCATTGTGGATCTGCAGGGGCAGAGAGCGGAGGGTTTGCCCTGCCACACACGAAACTGCCCCATCCAACCCTCGTTCCCAAGTATTACCTGCCCATGGCCAAGGTCCTGCTTAAGCCTTTCCTGGTCCTGGGGGAGGTGTCCCTGTCTCTGCATCTTGAGGTCCCCTCCTATTATCTGAATTCCTTCCATAACTACTTCCATGGAGAGGCCCCATTTGGGTTCAAATCCTAGCTGGGCCACCAGGAATGTTAGAGTCTTGGCTCCCATCATTTTCTTTGCCTGTATCACACTGTCATTCATGATGCCTCGTTAAGTGGCAGTCGTCCCCATCAACTGGAAGCCCTTTCCCCATCAACTGGACAGGGATGGTCCAGCACCTAGCACATGTGTTCACAGGCGGATGCTCAATAACTCCATCTGACAACTATCAAGTGCCTGCTCTGGGCCAGGCACTGGGCACTAGGTTCTAAGGTCAAGGTCTCTGCCATGCTATTGATGTTCTAGTTCAGGGGGCATAGGACCCAAGGAACTGACCAGACAAGCAAGGTAACTGCAGATGGTGCCCAAGGCTGTGAAGGAGACAGAACTGCTGTGTGGTAGAGTGAAAGGGTGGCCTGGGAACATCAGCTGAGGGCAAAGAGCTGGTCTTATGCAGACTATGGAAACCTTTTGCTGGGATTAGGTAGGGGAGTGACTCGGTTTTGCACTTTGGTAAGAAACTTGTGGGTTTCAGGGTAAAGTAGGGGGGGCAGGCCTTGGTTTCAAAGGGCTCACCCTCTCAATGCGTTTGATGGTAGCCAGGCCCCCTGAGTATCCCTGCTTACTGCTAGCAGGGAGGCTGGGGGGAGCAGACCCCAGGGTGGTGGCCCTTACCTTGGCATACTTGTAGGTGCTCACAGCACTGTCCACACTGAGGGTCTGGGAGCACAGAATCTCACAGTGCCTCTGCAGGGCATCCAGCTGGAATAGGCTGGCGGCTGACAGCAGCTGGCGGGAAGACAAAGCAGGCCTTGTACCCATGGTCAGCTTTGGGGGCTGTGGGCCCTGCTAGCCACCAGCCCTCAGGCTTATCGACCTTCTGATCCTCCTGGACCTACCCCCCTCGTCCCCACCCAGGGCATCCCTCTCTAATCCTGGGTGTGGCCCGTGTACACACTCCTGGTCTCCTAGAATGGCTCATCCTGTCAGATGGAGAGAAAGGACTCACGGGGAAACATGAGCTCCTCACAGAGGCCACCTCTGCCCACCTCCAGCTGTGCATGGGGCTGAGACCCAGCAGGTGTCTGGGAAGACTCGGTCCAGGCCCCCTGGCACTCACCTCCAGGGTGTCAGTCGGGGGGATCTGCATGGCCTCTGTCCCTCCGTAGTACAGGTATTGCATCATCAGCTGCGGGGAGAGGCCCAGTGAGCGCCGGTGCACCTGCAGCACAGCAGCTCCACCGCCCTCCCATCCTGTCCCTCTGCGTGTGACACCCGCAGGCCCCCAGCTGTCTCTCCCTTCACCTTGCCCTGCTCAGGGCAGAAATTCTCAGATGCTTGTCTTTTCCCTAGAATGCCACCTCTAGAAGCCAATTCTGAGACCCTCTCTCCTGACTCCCTGCCTGTGACAAGCTCCCTTCCATGCAGTGGTTTCACGTCAATACTCATGACAACCCTGTGAGTCCAGGAGGGGAAACTGAGGCCCAGAGAAGGAAGACTATGTGGTTAATTCCTTCAGGTCTCCCTGCTCCCGTGTCCAGGTTGTCCCCTCGCACCTGGCCTCACACTGCTCATGGCTCATTTTACCTCAATTTCACACACAAAGCCAGGGGTCTCTGAGGAGACAGCCGACTAACCAGCTACCCTCAGAGGCCACTTCCCAACCATCCCCCAGTTGGGGCTCCGATGTGGAGATGACAGTCATGTTCTGACTCCTTCTCCGATTTGCTCCCTTGGAGAGAAAGCACAGAGCCTAGACCCCCAGGGATCCCCAATGAGGCCGTCTGGGAGGTGGAACTATATTTAGTTTTGCTGAGGTCTAAGTTACAAACTCTACCATCATGCTGGAGCCAAGTGAGGGTTCCCAGTTGGAAAAAAGAAAAACAATTCTTTTTGGTTGGCTGAAGGAACAGCCCCAGCAGGGAGCTGGCAAGTGTGTAAGTAAACACAGCTCAGCCACACAGTCGGGCTCTGTTAGGACTGGCCCTCGGGCTGAATAGGCACCAGAGGGTCTAGGAGAAAGCCTGACCTCGGGAAGAGAAGAGGGAACCCCGCTGCCAGCCTGGGCCTCAGGAGTAGGAAGCTCCCAGGGCCTCCTGGACCTATGTGGCATCGTTTGTCCTTCCACGAGGTGTGTGCTGCAGGCAGGCCACGCCTGGGTCCCTTTACCTTCCCACTCAGGCAGGGAGTGGGTGCTGGCCAACGGAGGGCACAGCAGACAGACCCACATGCCCCTGTGCTGCAGCCTGGGGGTGGGCAGGCAGAGCAGATCTTCTAGGAAACCTCACTAAGTGATGGCCTCAGGGGAGCCCCTTGGCAAGGATCTGGGCCAGGGATTCAGGCGGCCACAGCCTATAACTCCCTTCCTGGCCTGAAAGGTGACCTCCTGTTGCATTTTGGGTGTTGGTTTTGGCAAAGGACCCTCTGTGGTCCACAGATCACCCTGAGGCCACCGAATGCATTAGGCCATAGCACTGCTCACTTGGAACCTCGTTAAGGGGGGGCGTGGGCAGCCAGCAGGCACCCAGATTAATTCTGGCAGCCCCTTGCAGGACACCTGTTTCTCACAAGTAGACAGCCTTTGGGGCTGGCCAGCCAAAGGGCTGCTTGAGGAAAAAGCCCAGGCAGGATCCACTGCAGAAGGGCAGCAGAGCTTCCTTTGGCCACCAGGAAGCTGAGACTGCAGAAGTCATGTTGGAAAGGCAGGATTGGACCTTCTGAGCTGTCCCCCCAAAATGCCTGAGTATAGCTGACAGTGATCTTGGCAAGCTGCCAGAACTGTGCTGTCTGATACAGCCATTGGTCACATGTGGCTTCTGAACCTGTGTCATATACATACTGAGTTTTGAAAACTCAGTATGAAAAAAAAGTAAAATATCTCTAACAAAAGTTATATTGATTACATGTTGATAATGTTTTGGCTATACTGGATTAGCTAATTTTTGGAAATTATTCAACTGTTTTTATTTGTGCCTAGTAGTAAGTTTTAAATTATGATATACATCCCACATTATCTTTCTATGACTGGACTGCTTAGATCTTCTGAAGCTTCTGTTACTTGCTCCCGAGAACAAAGAAAATTATGATACCCCCTAATCTCCAACTCCCAGCACTTGAGAGACAAGGAGATATCTGGAGGCTGCTCTGAACTTTTTCAGGCTTTGTTAGGGAACCTTAGCAGTGGGCTTCAGGCTGACCCCTCCAAGGGAGCCCAGAATGCAGGACCCCAGTCTAGAGGCCCCATCTGTCCTATCTGAAATGATGGTTCCACATAATGGCAGAGCTCTGCACCCACAGAACCCAGGGAATCTATAGGGCAAGGCCAGTGCCTTGGGTCAGGTTAGAACAACTGGGCAGAACTCAGTGAGAGGCCCAGGTAAGGGAGGGCCAAATATTCCTAAGGTCCACGGGTGCCACGTTAGACCTACTGTCCCCCTTTACCTGCCAACAACTCTGAGAAGTCAGCAAGGGGCTGCTCAGCCTGGGCTGGCCTGATGCCCTTCCCTGGCCTGGGTGAGCAGAGGTAGCCCTAAAGGGCAGCTGAGCCAGCACACGTCCCCGCACCCCCCACCCCCCGACTAGCAGTGGTGTCACCCACATCCACACACATGTGCTCACTCCCCACTCTCCACCAATCCTGGCCACCCTTCCTGGACCTGCCTCTTCTTGATCTGATTGTGACTCCAGCTCAACTGGACTTTGGGCTTCTTGGCAAACAAGTGGCAAAAGCTGCCTCCTCCCCAGAGAGTTTAGATCAAGGGTTGGAGAGACATCATCACTTTGCTGACCATACCAGACCCAAGGCCCTACCTGCCTCAGTCAGTTACCAGGGCCCATCCACTCTCCACTTCCCTTCATTCCACTGGCCGCTATCCAGCACCACTGTCACTCAGCCAGACACCTCAACTGATCCTATCTGGTCTCCTAGAAATAGCCATTCCCCCCACATCCCCTTCCTCACCTGTCTAAATGCAAATTGGGCATTCCGAACACCCCAGGGTTTGAATCCTATCACTTCCCCAGCTGTGTGACTTTCAGCAAGTTACCAAAGTCTCTGCACATCTGACCCCTCATAATCCAAGAGGTGATGGCAACATACAGACACTTCCTAGAACTCCTGAGGAACAAGGCCTGCCTCACTGAGTGTCAGCAAAGACCAGCTCATCCTTCTGCTTAAAACCTCTCAGTGCTTCCAACTGTCCTTCAGTTAAAGGTCAAACCTTCCCATGCCAAAGCTCACTGGGGAAGCTTCAGACTAATTTCCAGATACTCTTCTGAATTGTTGCCCGGATTAGACCAAAGGGCATTTCCTGCACATGTCATGGATTCAGGCTTCTGGAACTTGGTGTGTGCTGAGCCCCTAATAACTGGGTAGATGGCCTTGTCTTTTGAGACCTCAGCTGTTAACTGAGGCATCCCTCATCTCCCCACGTTTGAGACAGATGCACCTTTCCTGCACCCCAAGAACCCTCAAAGCTTTCTTCCCCACACCCATCACGCTATCACAGTCCTGTCTCCTTAAGGGCAGGATCTGTTCAGTTCACTGCTCTTTCCACCCATAAATGGCTAAATGCTAAAGAAGTGACTAACGGGAACACGAGAGAGAAGCTGAGCCACCTGAGATGGTGGCTGCATGAACCTCTGAGACTCTGGATTTTGTGGTTTCTCCCATTCCATTGCAAACCCATCCTGTGGAGGGCGAGGCCCTGGATCCCTCCACCTGCTGCCTCCTGGCCTCAGTCCTATATGCTGAGCCCTGAGCCCCCACATAGTCTGGAAGTCTGCAGTTACCACTTTCCAGAAAGGAGCTCTCAGTGGGGCACAGCTGAGATCTCAGCCAGAGCTCTGCCTCCAGACTCTGTCAGCTCTGACTGGAGTTTCTGTTACATAACTTTTCACGTTCTGCATGCTGAGTGCCTGGAAGATCTGACTCTGATCTTCTATACCCAAGCTGTGTTCCCCACCGCCTTTTCTGCTTGGCCAGTGTGGCTGGGGGCTGATGTTCGGGAGGAGTGACCCAGCCTATGCCAGTACCTCCCACACTGTACACACCTACTTGGGCATCTTGTGAAGATATGCATGTTTCAAGGCAGGAGGCTTAGGGTGGAGCCAGGCTCTGCATTTCCATCAAGATCTCAGTAACGCTCATGTGCGGGGAGCACACTCTGATGACAAGGGCCCCCGTGCCATGTGTGGGGCATGTGCCTGTCCTTATGCATCTGCAGGCTGCCTACACCTGTCCAGTGGCGTGGTCCAGTGGTGAGAGCCCAGCACCTGTGAGGCAGGCTCTGAAGCTACAGCTGTATAACAGATGGCTACTTTGGCACAGGAAAAGACCCGGATGCTGGCCGGGCGTGGTGGCTCACATCTGCAATCCTAGCACTCTGGGAAGCTGTTGTGGGTGGAATGCCCGAGCTCAGGAGTTTGAGACCTGCCTGAGCTCAAGGAGTTCAAGACCAGCCTGACCAAGAGCGAGATCCTATCTCTAAAAATAGCTGAGTGTCACATCAGGCACCTGTAGTCCCAGCTACTTGGGAAGCTGAGGCAAGAGGATCACTTAAGCCCAAGAGTTTGAGGTTGCTGTGAGTTTTGAAATCACAGCACTCTAGCCTAGGTGAGAGGGTGAGAATGTGTCTCAAAAAAACATCTGCATGCTCTAATCTGAAATCTGACCAACAATTGAACAAAACACAGAAGGCATTGGGAATAGCCTAGAAAATTATGAGGGACACACAGCTGCCCCCAAGGGTAGCACTGAGACCCACACACCTGAAAAATGTGGTACTTCATGTCGCTGATCTCAATGGTCTTGCGACTGTCCCCATCTTGTTCTGATTTATTGGTCATTAGTGTCTTGAACCTGGAGCAAAGGAGATGAAACAAGGCAGGTTTTGAATGTGACTATTTCTCCATCGCTGTGCAGTGATGGCACCATCCATCACCTGATCAGCTACCGGGAGACAAGAGCCTTTGAAAAATTACTGCCATGCTCCCTAATAATTCATGTGACCCGACACCTGTGGCCAGAACACCAACTTCTGTTCCAGGATATTTATGCTAATTATCAAAAGCCGTAACTAGGCCAAAAAGAATACCACCTTTGAGGTCCCCCAGAGAACTCTGGCCCATTCCACCTGTCCCCATTTGGCCTCCCTGTGTCACCTGGAAGCTCCAACAAGCTGCCCTTGCACCCCTGGGGTTGAGGCCCTGTTATCTGAGGCAGCCTACCTGTTAGATGCTGTCACCAGCAGGACTTTGTGTGCATAAAACAGTTTTCCTTCCACGAGGAAGGTCACATCCGACATCTCCTTGTTGTTCAGAAAGTGAGGATCTGTGAGGAAGGAGGGAGACAGAGGGACATGGCCCAGGAGTCCACCTCTGGGGGTTTCTTAAGTGTGCTGTGAGGTGTGTGTTGGGGCAGAGGGTGGGACACAAAGGTGAGGGACAGAGAGACCGAGGCCAGGGCCTTGGCACTCAGAGATGGAGAAAGAGGATAGTGAGAGGGGTGATGAGGAGAGGGGAGCATGTGTGGCAGGCAGTGGGGTGTGGGGGACAGGCCCTCACCTAGCCTGGCCGGCAGGGTCTTCCGGATCTCTGGGATGTTGGGGATGGGGCTGCTTCCGTAGCAGTGGGTGAAGATGGCAGCGAGCTGCTGGATGACCGAGTCGTTCTGCAGGAGAGGGAGAGAGGCCATTAGTGTGCTCACTGTGGCTGCTGTTTACAGTGCAGAAGCATCAGGCTGATTTCAAAAGTCTAGGCCCCGCTTGGAGCATCAACTGTCTTTTGTTCCTGCTGGATCTGACTTGGCAAGAGAAGCTTGTTCTTTCATCAGCGATTCCCCAAATGGCTTTTTTGGCCAGGTTCCAGCCCAGACAAACCCACAGCCCCTGCCCTCTGCAGCCAGGCAGTGCCAGGCTGGGCACTGGGGGTGGGTTTCCATCCGCCTGTGTGTCTGTCCACACGGGTCAGGGGCTGTGGGGCTCTGGAACCCAGTGCTCCTTGAGCGTGGGGTGGAAGGCTGCTGGCCACACTCACTTTGCTGGTCTTGAGGATGTCGAACATGAGCTGCAAGCCCTCGGTTACCAGCTCCTCATTGTACTCCTCCTCTTTGATGGAGCCGAAATCCCGCAGGAGGCTCTGCACCACTGAGTACCGCGACTGAGAGAAGGAGGTCCTCAGAGACTCGATCCAGATGTGCAGCTTCCAGGGCACACCTGGGCGGGGGTGGGAAAGGCAGGAGTCAGTGCAGTGGCAGGGCACTCCCCAGTAGACCCCAACCGCCTCCCCAGACGCTTTCAAGAGCTCCGCGTCCCCCCACCCCGCGCACATCCCTGTAGTGAAGCCTTAGTTCAGCCTAACGGACTCCGCGGAGGGCAGAGTCAGGTGCTCATCAGAAGAGCTGCAGCTCAAGGGCAGGGAATCTAGGCTCTGAAAACCGGCAGCCCAGCTGGGAGGCTGTTAATGCAGCCCCAAGGCCACAGGAGCCCTGCTGATTGTTGGGCTTGAGAATTATTTTCTAGGGGTGATCTGTTCATTCTAGAGGGGGTCCAGGTGGACTCAGGTGCCCAGAAAACATGTACGGCATTCAAGGACACACAGGTCTTGAAGTGAACCTGGCCCTATCCCAGTCCCCAGAGGGCTGGTATGTCAGTGTACACCCTGGGGTGGACAACAACTGCTTACCGCCTCCCCAGGGTGTGTCAGTGGGGTCACACAGTAATTTAAAATGACATCAACTAGTCATGTTCCCAGTAATTAGAGACATAGCTTCTCACCCCTCAGCCTCACTAGGGAGTACAAGAGTTGCCATTCCGCAGGGACATGCTGACAGAGGTGGCGCTGGCATGCCCGGCTTACTGACCACAGCTTGACTTTATAGCACAGGACACAGAGGCAAACGCACTGCCCTCCTGACCCAGCCCCGGGCAGTGTGCGTGCCATGGCCCTGTGTCAACTTCCAAGTGCTCAGAGTGGGCACCGTGCCTTGTGCTTTAGGTGAAGTCACCCCTTCTTAGATAAGGATCATGAGCACCAAACCCCCACAGAGAAGGGAATTGAGCCTCAGAGCAATTACATGGTGTGCGGCCAGCATCAGATCTGACCCAAGTCTGTCTGACGAGTTTTCCCAAAGGACACAAAAAGTCCACAGATTCACAGACCCAAGGAATGAAAACAGCAGGCGAGGACGGCCATGTTGACTTGGTCCTCGCTGCTGTAGGGCTCAGTGTGCTACCTGGCCCTGAGCTGTGGACAGAGAAGGGGCAACCAGGGAGGGTGTCCATGTGTGTGGATGTGCACGTACATATGTCCATGTGCAGGTGTGCATGTGCACGCCCACCCGGTGGCCTCACCCAGTGCCCTCAACTCCATGGTGATGTCCACGTAGCCGTGCTCAGCACTGTAGTACATGGCCTCCTGCAGGGCCTTCGTGCGGGTCCGGCTCAGCCGCACAGGCCCCTCGCTGCTGCTGCCCTGGCTGGACGTGTCACTCTCCTCTACGCCCTCTGCCAGGATTTCCTCCAGGGACAACACGTCTGCTTTTGCCTGCTGTGGCTGTGTCAGGAGCTTCCTCAGGACATTCCTGTGGGCAAAAAGATGGAGGAAGGTGAGGTCTGGGATATGACAGGTGATGCCTGCCTGAGTAGCCTCCAGTGCCCCACTGCCCGGACTGGCTTCTGGGCCCCCCCGGGGCTCAAGAGAGGGTGCAGGGAACTCTGTCCTCCTGCCAGTGTGACTTCAGGTTGTCCTGCCTCTCTGATCTCCGATCACTCCATTACCTGTATAACAGGGTGTCAGTAACCCCCCTTCCCAGGGCTAAGGTGCGGCTGCTGTGACAGAATTACACACAGAGCCTGGAATGTGGCAGAGCCTGGTAAGCAGCAGCTGCCTGCCTGGGTAAGGACTCACTCGCTCCCCTCTCGTTTATAAGGATGAAGTGAGGACAAATGTCATGCAGAATTTATTCATGTCACAAGTAAATACCTAGAAGGGGAGACTGGACAGTACACTGGACCTCTGTGCACGGCTGCGTCCAGACCTGTGGGATCCCACAGCAGTGCCATCACAGGGGACGAAGCCGCCCTGCTCAAGGCCGTAGTGGGGGATTACAGGTGCAGACACCTGGCTCGGGGCCTGGGGCTCTGGGATGGCAGCATCGGGATGGGACCCAAAGGTGACCCCAGGTGCCGACCTGCTCCACAGCAGCCCTGCGGGCCCCTCTGCATACCCTCAAGTGCGAGACCCAGAGAGACACTGCAAAGGACCCAGGGTCATCCCCCAGGGGCCGGTCAGCTGCCATCTGCTCCTTCCCATTTGTGGCTTTGCTGGCTCAGGGATCTGCAAGGTATCTTGCTCGTGCCAGGCACTGGTGTGTGAAGGGGAAGCAGCATGGGGCCTGTCCCCAGGGTCCTATGCTCCTGACAGAGTGAGAGGAGGACGGGCAGATGGAACCTCCATGCGGGGGGTGAAGAGGCCATGGAGGGGACAGATACGGGCACAAGGAGGGACAGGGTAGTCTAGAGGCAGCTGTGGGCACGATGACACCTGAAGGGTGAGGGAGGTCTGGGTGGGCAAGTGGGGGGCTGTGAAAGGGTAGAGAGGAGGTATCCTAGGGAGGGGCCGCAGCAAGAGCAGGTGATGGGGAACTGGCAGAGGTGGGCTGCCTGCCCTGCCTTCCTGGCCCCTTCTGTGCCCTCTAGTACCCTCTTCTTCAGTCTCGCTCTGGCCCCACTACTGCCTGACAGCCCTGGCTCCCGTCTGCCACTGCCCTGTCACACCCGCCGGTGGGTCTGGCACCCCCAGAGCAAGCTTGACCATCTGCTCCTGGAGCAGGGTGCGATTTCACGCAGAGCCGCCAGGAGCTTCTTCATGCTTGAGCTGTTGTGTGGAAGTTTCTGGGAGAACCACCACCCGGCATGGGAAGCCACGTGCAGGCCCTGGCAGCTGCAGGGTAGAGTCTTACTGGACAATGGGATGGTCTGTCCTGGGTGTCAGGAGGCCTGGGCTCTAGTCCCAGGTCTGCTAGGAACCAGCTGATGCCCCTGTCCAGCAGCCCACCATCCGGCATCTCTGACTCCAACTTCTGTGTCCCTGCTGGCTGAGACCCTCATCTTTCTGGTTTCCTTGAACACAGACTTCTCTGGAAGTCTCCAGGCCCAGCTCTTCTGCTCCCACTGGGGAAATAGAGGCTCCTAAGAGCTCATTTCCATGCCCACATGGTGTGTGGCAAGAACCCTGGGTGGGTACCTGTGGCCGTGGGCAGCCGAGTGGCTGAAGCAGTTCATGACCTCATGGAGGGAGGAGCCCATGCCAGTGGCTTCCAGCATGCTGAGAAGGGGGTCGGCGCCTCGGCTCAGCAGTAAGCTGACCAGCTCGTAGTTCCCTGAAAAACAATGTGGGTGATGCCGAGGACAGGGAGGGGAGGATTCTCCAAACTCTGAACTTCAGAAGAAATGAGCAAACCCCACGTTCATTTGCATTTGATGGGGGTGAGGTGGAGGTGAGGGGCAAATGGGAGGAAGGCTGGCTGGTGTGTGCCCTGTCACTCGTGCCTCTCCCTGGGCCCCAGGGGGAAGGGCCTCCTTGCCTTGCTGGGTCCTGCCTGGTCCTGAGTTCAGCAGATGCATGGATGGTTGGGGGAGGGGTTTCAAGCCCACCCACAGGGTCCTTTTGTGTTACACAGACCCTTGTATGTCCAGCCAGGCTGGGTGATGCTGCAGGGAAGGACCCTCGCCAGGCAGGGCTCTGGAGTACCTACCAGCCGCAGAGGCTAGCTGCAGAGGTGTCTCCGCGTAGCTGTCCTCACCACTGTTGACTGCAGAGCCCTCCACGTGGGCACCAGCATCCAGCAGCAACTGCCAGGGGCACAGAGGAGGAAGGCAGCTCTCAGCATGGCAGAGAGCATCTGGGAAGTGCTGGGGGAGGCCTCTTTAGTGCTCTCCAGGCATCTGACTAAGGCACAGCCCACCTGGCAGCAGAGGAACTGGAACTTTAGAACTCCAGGGTACCCTCAGGGCTCAAAGTTTCTACAGTCTTAAATTCTTATGGCATTGGACCAAGCCCCTAAGCTATGAGGACTTCTGAGCTCTTCCAGATGCTTTCTCATAAACTGGCTGCAATAGCCTTCCAAGGACTCAAGAAGGCAAGCAAGCAGAATAGAAAGTGCTACCCCAATCTATCAGGGTAAACTGAGGTTCTGGGGGCAGCCGGTGTTGAAGACAGAAAGAACATGACGCCAATGCTAGCCACCGGCCAGTGAGCAACCCAGAGCAGATCCTTCAATTCTCTGAGCCTCAGTTTTCCTTATCTACAAAATGGGAAGAGGGACTTGCCAGACTTGCTTTACCAGAGATTAAACAAAACCATGCTCAATAACCAGTGGCTTTTAGGCTTCTTGTCAGAGAGGTCTGGCAGCTCCCCAAGATGGGAAGTGGTGGGCTAGAGCAGAATGTCACAGTCCAGGGTGGCAATGGGGGTCTCTCCCTATTCTAGCAAAGGTGGCTTTGCCAAGGGACACATGGGGCAGGGTTAACAGATACCAGGCAGTACCAGCTGAGCCAGGCCTGGCTTTGCCTTGGGCAAGGGGTGGTGTTGGCATTATTCTGATAGGTGAGTCTCACCTGCCCTGACTGGCTGCTCTGGAGGGAGTGACCTGCCACCCTTTCTAGACTCCTAGAAACCAAACATTCCTCCCAGCACGTGTGGGAGTCTAGGTGGCCAGGAGTGAGGGGTTCAGGCTGATCTTGGCCCCCTACAGTGTGTGAGGCAGCGGAGGATGGCCATCTGCTGGAGACGCAGTCAGAAAGCACTCTGCCCCAACGCCTGTGCCAATGCCAAGGCCACGGAGGCAGAGGCTGCCATCAGGATGCAGCTGGGTGCCAGTGCAGGCAAGCCCAGTGTATGGTCTGCAGGCCCAGTCTGCTGAGGTTGGGCTTTGCTCAATAGCAGCCAGTGGTGATGATCACTCATGGAGTCTTCACTACAGGCCAGGGCTGTGAATAACCCGGATGTGACTGCTGCCCTCAGAGGCTTCCTGAGTGGACAGCAAGGGCATCATATGAACTCCTGGGACTAGTGCTGCAGAAACCTGTGGACCCAGCACCTTGGAGACTTGGAAGTCAAGGCTGTGCGGCCACGGCCCCTGCTGGTGTGGGAAGCTGTGATGCCACGGCTTCTACTTCTAGAACCACTCGAGCACGGCTGCCTAAGGGCAATCACAGCTGCGTGGGCCAAGATGGGCGACACTGTGGCTTAGCTTGACAAGTGAGCTGTGCCAATCTGAGTCCTCTCTAGGAAACTGGGAAACAGAAACTAAGCCTGTTTGTGGGGAGGGAACAGTACTGGACGGACATTGTGCTATAGAGCTGGCCCTGCGTAGAACTCATGAGAGGGGAGAAAAGTGAGGAGAGAAAGATGTCTGGAGAAGAGAGTGCTAAGCAGACTCAGACAGATCCTAGCACACCTGAGACTCCCCCAGGGAGACTAGGAGATGGCAGGAGGCACAAGGGGACCCGTATACTGCTTTGACCTGTGTCTTGTTTCCTAAAATGCCACGTGTCCTTAACCTGTCTGTCCCTTGAGGCAAATTTGATTATCAGTGCCTTGTTGACCAGGTAAGCAGACTTCAGGTAGCTGCTCATTCAGCTGTGGCTGTGCTTGGGGCCAAGCTCACCTGGTGAGCTGGGGGAGGGTACAGTGTTCACTTGGTAGGAGCTCACCTGGACCACAGAGATGTGTCCGTGCAGCACAGCAAATGTCAGCGAGGTCCAGTGTCGGCTGTCAGGGTGGATGGAAGGGTGCCGGGGAGAGTTGCTTGGAACCTGGAAAACCCCACAAATGATGAGAGGTTTCCTAGGCAGGTAATATAGGCACCTGAGTGAAGGAAGTACCCTGCCGGGATGCTTTCTACATTTGACTTGTAATGTCTGCCTGGAACATCATGTGGACAGGCTTAAAAGGAAAGTACTATGGTTCATTAGTGATGCCTGGGCAAAAGATGGCAGGGGAGGGCGGCTAACTGGGGATGGTGGGGATGGCTGGGGATTATTAGGCTTGTAAAAGGGAAAAATGCTGTTAAGAACAGAATTATGGCCATTTCCCCCACTCCCTCTCAGACAGAGAGCCCAAATCTTAAGGAAAGACCTCTTTGTTAACTGTGAGCTCTGTGTACCTTGTCTTTGTAGACCTCTGAGACATTTCTACCCAGGTGTCCAAAATCATGCCTAGCATGGCTGATGGAGACCTGGGGTGGTCTCTTGCTGGGTTGGGGCCTGGGTGCACAGCTCCTTGGGGCTTCCTCACCTGGATGTCCAAATTTGCCCCGGCATCAATCAACATCTGGACCATGGCTTCATCCCCGGCAGCACAGGCGTACATCAGCGGTGTCATCCCCTGTGTGAATCCAAGGCAGATACTTAGCTGTCTGGAGACAGAACACACCACCACATACTCCACTGTGCCCTCTGCCCTAGGATCCCCTGTCTGGGCTTCCTGCGTGGTGTGGCTGCTCGCGCTGGGCTCTCCTAGAGCTGGTCCTTCCTAGGCCCATAGGCAGGGAGAGGTGGGCATCACCACAGGACTGTGGGGCCCCCAAAGGCTGCAAGGCACAGCTGGATATGGTACAAAGTCCACTTCTGCCACAGACACTGTAAACTTTCTACAAATTACTTCTCCCCTCTGTGCCTCGGTTTTTTATTCTTTAAACTCGGAACAACAACAGTAATTACTTCATGGGGCTGTTTGTCAAGAATGTGAGTTAATGGGCGGCCCCCATAGCTCAGTGGGTAGGGCGCCAGTCATATACACCAAGGCTGGCAGGTTCGAACCCGGCCCAAGTGAGCTAAAACAATGATGACAACCTCAACAACAACAACAACAAAATAGCCGGGCATTGTGGTGGGTGCCTGTAGTCCTAGCTACTTGGGAGGCTGAGGCAAGAGAATTGCTTAAGCCCAAGAGTTGGAGGTTGCTGTGAGCTGTGACACCAATGTGCTCGACCCAGGGTGACAGCTTGAGACTCTGTCTCAAAAAAAAAAAAAAAAAAAAAAAAAAAAAGAATGTAAGTTAATGTGTATAAAGTGCTTAGTACAGAACTAGGTTGCCTTAAAAGCCATGTCAGAAAAAGAGCAACAATCCTCTCACTGCCTCTCTGCTCTACTGCCATATACCAGCTCATCCTAGATAGGCCTGGGCAGGAAAACTGTGCTGAGTGTTCTCATTTAACCACCATAATATCCCTCTTAGAGAAGGTCTGTTATCTCCATTTTACAGATGAGGCCCAGAGAAGAGAGTTAACTTGCCCCAGGTCACACAACTAGAAAGAAGTAGAATGAGGGCCCCAGGTCTATGTGAGCTGTGAAGCCCTTGCTTTCAGGCATCTCACGAGAGGGCAAAGAAATGTTTGATTTTTTTGCTACTGAGCAGTTCAGAGCCTTTTTTCAAAACACTCTCACTATGCTGCCCTTGGTAGAGTGCTGTGGTGTCACAGCTCACAGCAACCTGCAACTCTTAGGCTTAAGCGATTCTCTTGCCTCAGACTCCCAAGTAGTTGGGACTACAGGTGCCTGCTACAACACCCAGCTGTTTTTTGTTGCAGTTGTCATTGTTGTTTAGCTGGCTCTGGCTGGGTTCGAACCCGCCAGCCTCATTATATGTGTCTGGCGCCATAACCACTGTGCTACAGGCGCCGAGCCCAGAGCCTTTCTAAGAGCCGAGTCCTGATCCCCCCAAGTTCAGGTAGGCAGTTGGCAGAGCTGCCTCCCCGCTGGGCATCCTCCCCTGTGGCCGGTAACAGTGAGGCCCACAGTACAAAGTGTTTATTCCACAGCTGGGTTCCAGCAAGTGTTTGGCGCCCTGCGATATTATTTATTAGGTTATTTGTGTGTAGATAAGATCTCCTTACCGCATAAATCCTTGCCTAGTGCCAGAGATAAAGAAATGGCCTGAGATTAGTCATGGGGTGAGGGGACTGTTTACCCACAGATCATTCTATAAACAGCAAGGTGTAGGGAGCCAACAGCAGCCAGCACACGGAGAAAGGCCTGCTGCAGCCAGAGGGGCGGCTTTGTTTCACCCCCTGTGCGGGGCTTGGCTTTCTTCTCCACACATCTGTACACAATTCAGAGTTTAAACCAAGTGCTGAGCCCTGGGAGGAGAGGCTGCTTTTTTTGTGTTGTCCTCATGCCCACCTCCAGGAATGTGAAGAGGCTAATTAAAAAGAGGCTGATGAACAGATTTCAGGGACTGTCATCTTGTCAACAACAGTATGACTACAATAATGCCCTCACGGGCAACAAGAGCCTGGCTGTTGTTTATTGAGCATTTACTGTGTGTTAGATGCAAGATTCTCACAATAGCCCTCTGTGCCCCCTCAGGGAAACAGGGGCTCCTTAGGGAGGTAAAGTAGCTTGTCCAGGACACCCCAGTCCTTATGTGGCCGGCTAAGTCCTAAAGGACTAGAGCGTCCTCCTTCCTCCGTGGGGATGAAAACTCCCACAAAGCCCTGAAGCCTTTATGGACAGAGAGGCCTCTGAGAGATCTGACACACCCAAGCCTGTCACCTGCTCCTGCTCTTCTGAAGCCCCCATCCAGCCCTCTGGTGTCCCCCTCCAATACACTGACTGGCCTCCACGTTCCTGTTCTTCTGTCTCAGTCCTTGGAGGGCATGAATGCCTTCCCCGCTCCTCTCAGCTCAATCCTGATCCTGCCCTTCCCCCAGGCTTGGTTCAAAACCTTGCCTAAAGGAAGCCTTCCCTGGCTGTCCTCTCCTACCAGCAGAGTCCACCCTGGCCTCAGGGTTCACCTGGGGCTTCATCACACCCTGCTTCACAGGGTCACCTTGTCCAGGAACATTGCCTTTGCTCCCAATTGCCATCTAACTCCCCCTTGTTTCCATGTGGTCTTCCAAACCATGCAGTGCCATTGTGTACAGAGTAAGTGCTCTCGAAACTGTGTTAGATAAACAGAGAATATACTCCACAGCAGTGGGGTCTAGACTCAGATCGCTAGGACTCTTCTAATCGCAACACTCCTCCTCCTTAACTAGTTGTGTGACATTAGGCAAAAAGCAACCTCTTCGTACCCCAGTTTCCTCATTTATAAGATGGGAGCAATAACGGCATTCATCACAGGGCTGCTGTTGAGACTGAATGAGTTAATCTATGTGAAGCACATAAAACCCAAGTTAAATTCTACCTAAAATTATAAATCACCTTCAATATTTCCTATCCCTTTTCCTATTTCATTTTACTCTATAGCGCTTTACATTAATATATTATTTTATATATTTATGTTTCTTATCATCTGTCTCCCCTGCTAGAGTGTTAGCTCCTAAAGGCAGGAGTTTGTATGGCCTGGGCGGGCAGTGGGCACACAATATGCCCTAATAAAGTGTTAGCAATTATTATTCCTTGCTGGGCATCAAGGTGCCCCCTCTGGATTTTTTCTCAGCCTTGCACCATCTAGGACAGCTGCCAGCTGTCCAGCCAAGGAAGCAGCATCCACATTACAAAGGTTTTCCAAGGCCTGCTAAGAAGTCCCCAAGCAGACATTCCACTTAAATAGGGCACAACTCAGGGGGCAGCCCACCTCTTCGAAGCACAGAGCCAAACCAGTCTTAGGCTTAGGACCAAAGTGACTGTGCCACCAACCCTGGCAGCTGTGAATTGCTAACTCTTGTCCCTGAGCCTGGCCTGAGCTCTTGGAACATACCTGGTCATCCATGGTATTAACTCCATCTGGCCCCAGGGCCTCAATGGCCTGGTTGATGAGATCTGTTCTTCCACAGTTGAGCATGCGGAAACCCAGGTCCTGGTTGAATTTTTCAGTAGCTGCTCGGGCATCCAGCCTCCGGAAGGAACTGAAACAGCATTCGGGTCTGCCCAGAGGAGACCCAGACGTGTGTGAGCAGGACTGTGGACTCTTTCTGCTAGGACACTGCCTTTCACTGACCCATAACACAGCTGTGTGAGGTGGACATGGAGTGAGGATGGGGAAGTGGAGGGCCGAGACTTGAGATCAGTCAGCAATGACTGTCCCCATCAAGTTCTAGGACATGACAAGCACATACTTCTGCTTTTCTACAAACACGTGAAAGAGGTGCTCTGAGCTCTTGGGAGCTATCAACAGGCAGGAAACAAACTTTCATGTAACATAATCTAGGAGAGGGCTGCCCCAAGGAGAAAGAGACTCCAGCCTGGATTTGTGCCACTGCACTTGGTCATATGCTTCCTGCACAGAGCAGTCTGCACCCACAAAATAATCACTGGGGCCAAGTTCTATGTTCTCTCTCCCTCAGGCTTCCTGGTGAGGCCCAGAAGCACCAAAGAGATGGCAGAGTGTACCATAGAATCCTGTTTGCAATTAACCCAACCTACTGAGCAAAGTCACAGATAAAAACCTGTGTCTACTGAGGGCACACCACATGTCCAACAGGCAGCTTTAGCCTGAAAAGTGCAGAGAAAGTTCACATCCTAGAATGAGGCTTGGCATTCACCATGGAGACAGAGGTGGCCATAATTGGGGTTTGGGCAGAGGGCCAAGAAAGTGATACACGGCTCTTAGAGGTCAAAGATAGCCACAGGGAAGCTTTTCCAGAAGGGCTCCTTCAGGGAACGAGGCCAGAAGAGAGGCACTTTTGGAAGGAAATTAAGGGCACAGACTTAATTTAAGGGACTGTATGAATTTGGGTTCGAGTAAGGCATTTTTCCAGCTGAGTGTCTGTGGGCAAGCTCCTAGTCCTCCCTGACCCTCAGCTTCTCCAACCGTAAAATGGCCAAAAGCAAAATGCACACAAAAAGGAAGCGCTAGCGAGAAGGGTGGCAATGACAGGGACATAGGAAAGAGAGTGCCCACTTCCACCTGTCACCCCATAAATATCCCAAAGGGTCAGACATGTGAGCTCGCCTGCCCTAATCCAAACACACATCTGTGCTGTGTAGCAGACCAGTGGCTACAGAAGACATATCCAGAAAGCAGCTGTGGTCTAGAACAGATCCTTTCCAATACTCAGAGCCTTGGTGTCTGCAGAGGACACCCTGTGAGCAGCTTGAAGGCACTGCAGCCCCTGCTCTCTGACGCCCTCGCAGCCCCCAGGAGAAGGAAGAAGCAGAGGGGAGGTGAAGGGTTAGATGTGAATGCTGAGGCCTCCCTGTTCCCCGGTTTCGTACTTGAGCTGCCGGGGTTCACAGTCCAGACCAGGCAGCAGCAGCCGGGCTGCCTGCCTGATGTCGCCGCTGTCCACGGTGAGGCTGCGGCGGTGCTCTGCGTAGGTGATGGCCACGCGCATCCACTCCATCAGGGGCGGCAGCAGCATGAAGGGCCTGCAAGGCAGCAGAGAGAGGGTCAGGCCTCTCAGACATGCCCTGAGGGCAGGAGGGAATCAGCACACACACGCTCAGGGGACGGCCACTGAAGCTCATCACCCCTTAGAGGAGACCTGCTCCTTCTGCTCAGAGAAACCCCGACTGTACCCTCAATGCATGAGTCCCTGTCATGGGTGGTTAGCAGAACCTGAGGACCCCTTGGTGGCCAATGAATGAAAGAATTCACCAGCATGTGGAACTGGGGATGCTTGTCCCCTCCAGAGCATTCAGACAGGGTCTCTGGGCCTCCCTCTGTGCAGAGCAGAGTCTGGCAGGCCCTGGTTACAAAGCCCGCTGTGCCACCAGCAGCATGTCAGTATGACAAACACACCCTGACCCTGTTTTCTCTGTCTGTAAGGTGGGTGGCACCTCCTTCTTAGGGCTGTCCCCAGGCTCCGTAGGAAGATGCTTATTACACTGTACGTGTGTAGTTCGTAGTCACTTCTTCCTCACCTGGCACCTAGGCTGAGGCAAGTCCTATGTCATCCCCTGTACCAGGGCCCCAGTTTGATGCTCAGGGAGGAATGGCCCCAGTGGCCCGTGTGACACCAAGAGCGCACCAGAGCAGGGAGAGGCCCTCCAGCAAGGCCTCAGAGAGGCAAACTCCCAGGACACCGTTACAAACACGTCCTGTGCCACCAGGGGGCGCCATTCACACGGAATGCAGCGCACTCTGGGTCCAACGCTGGGCTCAGGCCTCACCCTCTCTGTCAGTCCTTTCCACTTCCACCCACGGAGAGGGTATGTGTGTCCCTTCACTCTTGAGGGACACTTGGGAGACTCCCTCACAGTCTAACAGGTCTTGCGGCCCGGGATGAGCCCCGATGGCCAGTCTTTGGCTTGATGACTTGGTGGACACCTAGACTGCTCTGCCCAGAGTGGCTGGAGCTCTTCCCACAGGGAGTCACCAGAACAAGACTGCTCTCTCTGACGACAGCCCAAGTCGACTCCCGGCTCCTGCCTGTGTGCCCAGGCCCTCCTGCTGCCTTGCACCCTCGTTCTTCCTTTCAAACTATGCCAGGGAGCGGGTACCAGGCCAGGGCAGGCAGCCAGTCCCTGAGGCACCCCCACTCCCTCTGGGCTCTTGAAGCATTGGGCCTGTGCTGTCACCGCTGTCTCTCCCCTTGACATGCAGCTAAGTCCCAAGACCAGGAAATAGACATCCATTTTCTCTCCATGGCAACTACATAGCCAACAGCTGGGTGTCACCCACAGACTGCTCAGGCCTCTAAAAGCTTAGGTCACCCTCCAAAGTTTTAAGTTTCTCTTCTTGATGGCAAAGAATGCTTTTATTTAAAAAACTAGTAAAGAAAATACAGATACTTTCCGGTTTAAGATAGGGCTACATCTCAGTAAACCCATTGTAAGCCCAAAATAGTTAAGTTGGAAATTCATTTAACACACCTAACCTACTGAACATCATAGCTTAGCCTGGCCTACCTCAAACATGCCTAGAACATTTACATATAGCCTACATGGTCTAACATGAAACCTATTTCTTAAGATAGTGTGGAATATCTCATGTAATTTATTGGATACTGCACTGAAACTGAAAAGCAGAATGGCTGTACTATGTGGTTTCTTCTCAATGTGTATCACTTTCACACCATTATAAAGTCGAAAAACCCTAAATTGAACCATTCTAAGCCAGGGACTTTTTAGAATCAGGTATGACCTTGAAGGTAGTTCATTTGGGAAGCTCTTTGGGTGGACTGGCACTGTTATTTCAGAAAGTATTTCTGGATTTAAGTCACTTAACTGGTCCACTGAGAGTATACTTCCATGGGAATAGGAGGGCCCCGGACTGGCAACAAGGATACCCAGGACCTCACCACTGTCGCCATGATGCATCAGACCACGGCACTCAGGGTCCTCACGCCTGGCCCCAGACTGGCAACAAGGATGCATCAGACCATGGCACTTAGAGTCCTCAAGCCCAGCCTGCCTGCTCCCATCTCCTCATGAGACTGAAGCACCCTCATTCGTGTTGGTCCAGATACTATTTATTCTTCAAGGCTCAGTTCCAGTGCCACTTCTTTCCAGAAGTCTTCCTGGATTCTCTCTTCTTGACTATTCCTTCTAAGTACAGGAACAACGCCTTCCTCATGTCTGTATTCTCCAAAATATGCCCAGCCTAGTGCTCGACACAGTAGGTTCTTGGTAAATGCTTGCTGACTGACTAAAAGTATAGAGGAACGCCCCTAGGTTTCCACTTACGAAACCAATCAGGTTTCTGCCCAGCTAAGAATGTTGAGGATTTTTCAAGGGCCTGGTGTTGACTCACTAGAGTAGGGGGAACTTGTGTAGTCTAGGAAGGAACAATTCATTCATGAATTATCTCTTTGCTTATGAGATCTCCCTTGATTATAAATGACCTCTTAAATTCCCCCAATGTATTTTTGAATTTCACAATTCTTACATTGCAAGGCTAGAAGATAAGCTTAGAGACACACTTCCATAAATCAGTTCTTCTGATTCCTGAGGAAGTCTTTATTTAAACCATTGGCACTGTAGGCTGAAGTATAAATTAAAAAATAACTCATAGATTTGCCAGGCATTCTTTCTCATTGTGCCCAAAAGCCAAGACAAAGTCCTAAGTGTGGCCACTGAGTCTCTAAGTAGGCATCTCCCAGCTGCACGAGGGGAAATCTTAGAGGGAATTTGGGGTAAACCATGAAGTCTCCTCATGTGTCTTGATTCATTCTCCTGCTTCCTGCTTCTCAGTATAATACGTCAGCATGTGCAAAACACAGCACTGACAACCTCAGAAGGAGGATCCTGGGATCAGTCATTCAGCCTTCATTTTGCCATCTTGGCTGGAGATGTAGAAAGTTGAACACTACATTTCCCCGACTCCTTTGCAGCTGGGGCTCTGGGTGCAAATTAGATTTTACCATTAAGCAGCTTCATGAGATCTGGTTAAATGAATGCAAAGCCGAGGCCACCTTGTTTCTGTTAGCAAACCAGATAATGAAAAGATGAGTTTTTTAAATTTCCTACAGAATGTTCCAGTGTCCAGTTTCCACTTCCCTGGTGCTTCAGAGGCGGTGGTAGAAATGACGAAGACAATGGGAAAAACCTCCGGCTTCCAGCTTTAATCCTGAGTTGCGGCGGGTATGTGTTTAAACACAGCTCCAGGGGCTGACTCTCGGAAGGTGTGCACCCAGCTCCCCTGATGAACGAGGTCTGTATTATCCCTGAAGTCACTTCTGGATGCTCAGTCTAGAACCTGCTTCTAGTACTTTCCCAACTATTCCATGAACACCTGATTCCCAGCATTAAATCCCTTTCCACTTAAAAATCTAGGATGGTCTGTTTCCCAAATTGAACTCAATTAATGCAGAAATCTGGTGCCCACCTACACATGTCAGCCCCCAACTTTTCTCCCTGGCCTCCCCACTTCCCTGGCCAGTGTCTACAGGAAGGGAAAATCATAAATAATTCAGGCACTTTTTCAGGAACATCCTTCCCATGTGCTGTGGGTTCCAGGCTACTGTTTCCTTTCTGGTAATTTCATCTAGCCCTTGGGACATACTGAGACGATCTGGCCTGCAGTATTGGACATTCAGGAAAACCCCTATAAAAACTCCCATCTGCAACAGTGTGGCTGCGTCCTAACTCCGGGGTGAAGGGGCGGGAGCAGCAAGGCTGGGAACAGCTGATGTGCGTGTGGCCCCCAAGGTCTCTCTGCTTTGCTCCCTCCCAGAGAAGGAGGCCGTTTCCCACGTCTTGCAGAATGCAGATGTCTGCAGCCCCAGAGCCAAGAGAACAGATCAGGGCTGAAGGAATCCCCTCGCTCAGCCCTTCTCCCTGCTGAATTGTCCCTTAGCTGGGTTCCATATACCTCAGAATAGTGGTTTAAAAAAAAATCTTTTTGGGGGGGTCTCAGATCCCTATTTATACTCTTAAAAATTATTGAGGACCTCAAGGAGCTTTTGCGTGTTGCTCTACTGATATTAATCGTATCAGGAATTGTAACTGACAAAATGTTGAACACGTGAATACACATGCTAGAGTCCTCTGGCTGTCAGGGTGATGACATCATGATGTCACACAGCCTTTGCAAACTCCCCTAGATCCCTGTGAGAAAACAAGAGTGAAAAGGCAAGTACCATCTTATTGTGAATACTGTTTTGACCCTGTGGACTCCTGGAAAGGGTCTCTGGGACCCCCGGGGTCCCTGGACCACACTTTGAGGCCACTGCCCTAGAAGACCACAGCAGACCCCCAGGGTGACACTGCTTGGGACTAGCAGTCAGGCCTGGGACACAGGGTCCGGAGAATACCGAGTCGCCTGTGGTTTGCATGTACAGTCCTGGATGCAGTACAGGATCCTAGATGACCTCCCTGCTGCAACCTCACTGGGAAAAAGTTCTGGTTTCTTTGATAAAACTGAACTGGCTCTGTAACCTTGGACAGATCACTATCCTCTTTGGGGCCTTTTTTTGTGTTCAAGAAAGAATTGCTTAAGTGAGTGGTTTCTGGACTTTTTCCATCATGAAAACCCCTTTATTTTTATGTCACAGATGCCACATGCCAGTTGCCACCAACAGTAATCGAGTGTGTGGGCTTCAGGGGGAGACTGCCTGGGATGGAATCTAGTGTGTTCTCTGTGGATTAAATTGTGCGGTTCTGTGCCGGTTACCTCACCTCTCCCAGCCTCAGTTGCTACATCAGCAAAATGGGTATAAATAATAGGACCACCTCGCAAGACAGCTGGAAGCACATACATAAAGTGCTTAGCACAGCCATTTGGAATGTGGTGAATTCTTCATAAACGTTAACTATTATTTCTAGCTTAGTATCTGTTGATAGAGAAAATATATAATAGCAAAAAAGGTCATAGGAATCTGATTCTATTAAATGCCTCAGCTCCAGCCTTCTGAAAGTCCAGCCAACTCCCTGCCTTCTCCCCATGGCAAGTATAAACACGTAAAGCCTGCAGAGGCCCGCCAGCAAGCTGCCCACCACCTACTCCAGCCCAGCTCATAAAGCAGTGAAAACAAATGCAACCACTATGTTGAATGTGAGCTGGAAACTGTTTCTGGCAGGACAGCCTCTCGGCCTTGGCAGTGAAGAACGCACACAGGGGAAGGGGCAGCAAAGAGAGCATAGGCACATGTGGCTGGTGGTGGTGGTAGGGGGAGCTGAGAATAGTGTAGAAGGATCTGCAGCCCAATATGCCCCAAGTGCTGTTTGGGCCTAATCTAACTACCGTCTGTCACACATGCACATGCAAACAAATCCTGTCACTGCTGTGATGGACAGCCACTGAAAAGGGCCATTGGCTTTATGGTAGCACTTGTCTTTGTGTGCATGAAAGGACAGCTATTACCATGTGGGAGGAGCCTCTGAAATACACCAATGAAAATGGGTCTTTTTATATGAAGAGCGTGGGAACTCTCTGGCTACCTCCTTTCTTCTTGTTGCTAAAGGAAGGAAAGAAACCCCAGAGAGGCTAAGTACCTTGCTCAAGGTCACATAGCCAGTTCAGCAGCACCAGGGATGCCAGACCCAGGTGTCCCTAATCATCTGGAGCTGGAGAGCTCTCTTCAAATTAATCACACAAATGTGCCCGATTGTACCAATCTGAGGGTCACACAAGGCCCTGCAACAGGACCAGGCCTGCAAAAGCCATTTTTCTCCCCTTAAAAAGAGTGAAAGAGAATAAACTTCTTAAAGCCTTGGTTTTAAGAGGTCCCTGCAGCCTGGAAAAAAATAAAAATAAACCCTGCCCCACTCAGCAAGCATATGATTTATTGGGATTACAGTTCTATAAGCAGTGTCTTAACAACATGAAACAGGAAACGCCTCCAATTTCCAGCTCAAAGCAAGCTCTGTTCTTCCCTGAGGTGGGCAGGGGCCTGGGAGCAAGTCAGGTTGGCAGATGGGTCACTGGCCTGTGATCAGAGGCCATGCAACCCAAGCCCCCAGGCACAAGAAAGTCTTATACCTCTGTCCCCAACCTGGTGGGTTGGAGCCAGCAGGTTTGTGCGCTCTGCACCCCTTCCTGCCAGATGGGAAGGACCTTAAGACCAGTACTGAGCTTAGCTCAGGGGAGACAGCTAAACTCCTACCCATGGCCATGAGCACTCAGGAATTTGGGATATTGACCTGGTGAGGGACATTATGCCTCAGGCCTGTTCCCCAGTGGGTTTCTCCATCATCTTCTGCCTTGCCTGCCTCCAAGCACTCTTGAAGTCAGGAAAGGACCAGCCAGAGATGGAGATAGAGGGAGGAGGTGGCTATGATGTTCTCATCTTTGGCCCTAAATTCTTCCACTGACTTCGCCCCACCTTCAAAGGGAGTCAGAGCCAAGGTCAGGGTTGCCTATGCTAATTCCTCCAGACTCTCCCTTCTCTGCTCCCAGGGCCCTCTGCTGCCTTCCTGCCTGGGCTGGGGCTGGGGCTAAGAAGTGGCACTATAGGGATCTTACAAAGATGCCAGGCTTTTCCCACCCAAGTGACAGCCCCACACAGAGACTGCTCTGGGAAGGTCGGAGTTGGCAGGGCAGTGCCACCTCTGGGGCCCTCACCATAGCTTCCGTAAGGTTTCTGCAGAGCTGCTGGGGCTGAAAACCAAACCAAAACATCCATGTAAAATAAAACGAACGTTGTCCCATTGATGTCAGATTCCATTCCCTGCACAAAGGAAGCAATTCTAGTCGGGCTCACATCTTGGAGTAATTATTTTTCTAGAATTGCTTGGTAAACCAGAATGGTTTGGCTCCTCTCAGAGTTAGAGTTGGGCATGTCCCTCTCTTGGGACCCCGTCCTATCTTCTCTGTCAACCTGGCTGCCTCAGAGCTACAGCCGACCCTACGCAGAAGCTCTGCTCGGGCTCAGGCGACTTCCACTTGAGGTGGGCTTTGGGCTCTCTGTGGGGAAAATACACTTTTCTTATCAGAGCTCATCTGGTATAGATCAGAGACACCAGATGGAGCTTGCCCAGATGCACACGTGGATATAAACGGAGACCTAACTGAGTCCTGAAGAGCTGTTGGCCAGCCCCCAGCCCCTTCCCAGGGGCTGCCCTCAGGTCGAGGGGTGAGAGGTCAAATGTGACACACACTCAGAGTGTCTGGGAGTAACAGGACACACCAACAACTAGCCGTGCAGAGCACTTCCCAGCACCTGCCACTGTTTCAAGCCCTTTTCACTTACTAACTCAATTACCCCCCATACCTACAATATGATACAGGTACTGTTATTATTCCCATTTCACACGTGGGGAAACCAAGGGCCAGAGAGGTGAGGTAACCTGCCCGTGTCACACCCAGGGAGTGGCAGAGCTCCCAGACAGTGTGCCCCTGAGTCTCAGCTCCTACAGGGGATGCTCTGTGGCTCTCAGATGAGTTGGCTGGCCCTGGCCCTCTTCTGTCATCTTTTTTTTCTTTTTGTAGAGAGAGAGTCTCACTTTACCGCCCTTGGTAGAGTGCCATGATGTCACAGGACTCACAGCAACCTCCAGCTCTTGGGCTCCCGCGATTCTCCTGCCTCAGCCTCCGGAGCAGCTGGGACTACCGGTGCCCGTCACAACGCCCGGCTATTTTTTCGTTGCAGTTCGGCCGGGGCTGGGTTTGAACCCGCCACCCTCGGTATATGGGTCCAGTGCCCTACTCACTGAGCCACAGGGGCCACCCACAATTTTTTTTTTTTTTTTGCAGTTTTTGGCCGGGGCTGGGTTTGAACCTGCCACCTCCAGCATATGGGGCCGGTGCCCTATCCTTTGAGCCTTAGGCGCCGCCTCTCTTCTGTCATCTTAAAGATGGCATTAGGCACGAGGCTCAGTAACCATAATTTGTCACCCAAACTGGAGACTTTTTTTTGTGAGACAGTCTCACTTTGTTACCCTCTATAGAGTGCTATAGCGGCATAGCTCACAGCAACCTCAAACTCTCGGGCTCACACAATCTACCTGTCTCAGCCTCCCAGGGTGCTGGGATTACAGGCATGAGCCACTGCACCCCAGGCAAACTGGATGACTTTTGAGAGGGAAAAGTAGTGCTATTGCCAGCACTGGGACAACCCAGGCATAAACTACAACCGTGCTGGACAAATAGGAACATATGGTCACCGCACTCCGAGGTGGGCTCTTGGCTGAAGAGCCTGTGCAGTGGCCCCCCTGCCAGCTCCTGCTGCCCTGAGTGGGGGAGACCCCTGCCACCCCACTCAGCACTGCGTCCTGAACCCGCCCTGCACTCACTGATTGGCAATGACTCGGTTTGTGCGGCTTCTGGTCTGCTCTCTCCCCTGGACTGCAGCTTCTCTGAATATAGAGACTGCTTTGCCTGCTGCTGCTCCCCATCCCTCAGCTCAGAAGCCCATGTTTCAATTGACAAACACTTGGCACGTGTCTCCTTCCTAGAGGCAGAGTCCTCTGGGAGCTCGCGTGTCTGCAGAGGCTGCTCTGACTCCAGGCTCCGGAGCTGTCTTGGCAAAGAGGGAACTGCTCTGACTTTTGTTCCTGGTGGCCTGAGCTGGTATATTGGTAAAAGATTCTCTTCAGAGACAAAGGAAATATTTCCTAGATAAGAAGTCATTTCACATGAGAATGCTTCCAACTTGGGGCTCAACAGGCCAGGGCCAAGGCAGTTTCTGGGAGTCTGGTAGAAGACTGTGTGCAGGCCGCCGCCCCTCCACCTTCTCCTACACGCAGGGACGGCTCCACTTCTGCCCCACTTCTCAGGCCGGAGCTCCCTGGCACGGCTGCCCCAGCAGGCCAGGATAGCTCTGCTTCCCACACACCTGAGACTGAGGATGTGAAAGCAGGCCTCTCCCCACCTGCTGGGGAGTGGCTCCCTTTGGCCTGCCAGCCACGCCTGCTGCTGCCCTGTGCCAGTGACCCGTTTTCTTCTCCCAATGCTTGGCTTCTGCGATGGCCAACCAGAGACCACAAACCCTTTCACCATATGGAAGCCAGACAGGCGGGGACCTCCAACTTGCTCAGACACTTTCCTCCCGAGGGCCCTTGCCACCACCTATCAGCATCTGCCACTGAGGCAGGCTTGAGACCCCAAGGCTTAGCTGTCCTGCTTCCCTTATCCTATAGACACAGCTGGGCAGCGGGATGGGGACAGGGTCTTTTGTTTAGTCTCTTGGCATAAGTGATTCTGTTTGGATTCAGCCAGGTGACCTCCCCACCCCCGCAGTCTGAGGCAGGAAGATGATCCAAACTATCAGGGGAAGGGTTTCTAGAAACTTCGAGAAGAAACAGGGACATGGGGGTTCTTGAGGGCTGACGGTGGTGGTTTTGACCTGAGTTGTTGAGGTGAAGGGAGTGTGCTCCAGTCCAGCCAGAGGAGGAAAAGATAGCTGAGCTCCCTGGACGGGGCCTGCCCCTGCTTTTCACACCCACACCCCAAAGGTAGCCTTGGGGGAGACTATGGTGTTGGCTTCTAAGCGACTAAGCCACACTGTTATGACTTAACTGATGGCCTACTATGTGCTCAGTAAGCATGAGGCCATTTGGCATATGGCCCTTATAGCCACCCTACAAGGGAGGTAGAATTATTAGTCTATAGTTTATACCAATTAATGTGAAAACTGAGGCTTTCAGAGGTCAGTCCAAGGCATGAAGGAGAGAAGGCTTGCCTCAGGGCCCCAAATGCCAGCTTCCAGTCTCATCAGGTCCTGAACTCCATGGGATAGAAGGTCAGGCCCAAAAGCTTCAGGGATGCACCCTGTACCCAAGAGCCTTCTTCCCCAAATCGGAGAATATTAAAGCAGCAGGGTGGGGGAGGGGCAAGTCACAGCTGTCAGGGGCTGCAGGTCTTGGAGGAGAGAATCTGAAGAGCTGCCTGGCAGGCAAGTAAGAGCAAGTCAGAAACCAGTCCCACTCAGCTCCAGACATTGCCTGAGCTCCCTGACCCTGCCCCATCTTCAGGGTCTGAAAACTCTCAGAAGCTGCCTTCCTTGAGAAAGGAAAACCAAGTCCCTTTAGAGTTGGGATTTCCCTGCACCAAGAATCCTGGCAAGACAGCAGACAAAGGGGATTGTTGCTGCCAGTGTTACAAAAACACTCCAGATGAATGAAGTCCCCCAGGCCAGCAGTTCTCAGTGGTCTTTTCTCTGAGGATTGGTGGGATCAACAATGGGACAGGAAGTTGTATACCATGGGCAGCCCCTGGAGGCACTTGTCAGAGGCTGGGCCAGGATCCCGTCCTGTCCCCTACCCCTGATATCTGGCACTACCACTTCCTGCAGGTTGGCCACCCGGAGCCTGCCAACTTGTCCCGAGAGCTGAGAGCAAGCTGCCCAAGTCACTTGGGGAAGAGGTGCTGCTGGGGGTTGCCCTCCTTCCTCAGGGAGGGAAAGGGATTTACCACTCCGAACAACTGAATTCGCGGCGTTATTAGAATTACACGTCCACACCTGAGCTCAGGTCTGCCTCTTCCAGCCTCGAGGCCTTTGTCCACTTGCTGTCATTGAGAATGATAATAGCTTCCAAGAGCTAACATGAGGATTTACTAGAGAGCTGTGTATTGAAAGCTTTGTTTATATGCTTCTACTCCATGTAAAAATAAATCCGGTCAGATCACTCCCAAGCCTGACCCTTGGCAACAGCAGCCCATCGTGTGTAGGCACTGTGGCTAGGCCAGCAGGCGTGGGGCCAGGGACACAAGAACACCAGCTTTACAGTGACTGACAGCCTGCTCTTGGTCTTTAACCAGTGAGTAATGAAATAAAGTTTGTGGAGCTCTTTAAAATCCTTAGGCAATGGGTTGTGATAAAGCTAAAGTTTGTAGATATCTTTATCCAAAGCAGTCTTCACTTAACAAGTCCTCTGTGACAGCTGGGTCTACCTCATCCTCTTTGTCCCTCGCTTGGTCCCCAGGCTACTGTCAGGGCTGAATTAAGATGGAATTAAGGGCAGAAACTGGAGGAGGGAGGGACACATGAGAAGGAGAAAAAACATGCATTTTGAGTAGATGTGATTTTTTTTTTTTTTTGAGAATCTCACTTTTTAGCCGTCAGTAGAGTGCCACAGTGTCACAGCTCACAGCAACCTCCAGCTCCTGGGCTTAAGATGATTCTCTTGCCTCAGCCTCCCAAGCAGCTGGGACTACAGGCGCCCGCCACAACGCCTGGCTATTTTTTTGTTGCAGTGTGGCTGGAGCCGGGTTTGACCCTGCCCCCCTTGGTATATGGGGCTGGTGCCCTACTCCCTAAGCCGCAGGCGCCACCCAGTAGATGTGATTTTTATATATAAAAAAATTTTCCCCCTTCTGACTTTGTTGTCTTATGTGATTTTTTTTTTTTGGAGACAGAGTCTTATTTTGTCACCCTTGGTAGGGTGCTGTGACATCATGGCTCACTGCAACCTCCAACTACTGGACTTAGGCAATCCTCTTGTCTCAGCTGCCCCAATAGCTGGGGCCATAAGTGCCCACCACAATGCCCAGCTAATTTTTTAATTTTTAGTAGAGATGGGACTCTCACTCCTACTCAGGCTGGTCTTGAACTCCTGAGCTCAAGCAATCCACCTGCCTCCACATGAAAGGAGGTCAAGCCATTTTCCATTTCAAATTGGGGAAACTGAGGCTAGGCAAATCTAACAACTCACTCAAAGTCTCACAGTTGGTAAATGGCAGAGCAGGAACCCATATCATGACCTTTCTAATTCCAAAGAACTTAACCCATTAACTGAGCAAATATTTAACTGCCCATTACATGCCAGGGAATCTTCGTTCTGGGGACACAGCAGGACAAGGCAAGGCAGACCCACGGCACTTAGATTCTACAGGGTGAGGGGAATATACAGGAGCAAGGTAATTTCAGGGAGAGGAGGTGCTCTGGAGGAAACAAACAGGGCAAACTGAGGGGGGACGCCTGGGGGTGGGAGGGGCTGCTGCCTGGGTGCACTGGAGATTAGAGACAAGTCACTCCAGAGGTTATTGTTTATGCCAGTCTGGGGAATACATGGAAATAAGTACTTAATTCACCCAATAGCTATTCTTATTTCATTTACTTCCATTTGGGGTAAACAGATGGAAATGTAATGCACAAAAAAAGGGGAAGAGGAAAAAGAAAAGAGCTTAACATTGCAAATCTTCTTGAAATGGTATTTAAGAGACTCACAAGTCAGTAGCATAACGCCACCACTGCCATCATCTCTATTATTTGATAAGAAAACACTTTCACAAGCTGCGCAAAAGATTAACGAGCCCGTTTCTTTAGACTGCACACACAGCCTGTCCCTGGGCACGTCCTATTTATGTAAAGTGCTTGTCTGAGGGAAACATCCTCCCTTCTGCATCTGGAATGGAACAAAGAGGCGCCCTGATGTGGCACTGCGCTTGTGTCGGGGCATTTCCCCAGAACTTGGGGAGCCACCCTAGGAAGCAGTCCTCTTAGTGGTTAAGTCAATCATTATTAATAATTATTATTAGTTATAGTGGTAGTGGCTATATCAGCAGCAATATGAACAGTAGTATTAGTAGCAGTTTTACTGATATAGATAGTGCTTGAAGTCACAGTTCAGGAAATATTGGGCTACCTCAGTGAAGACAGCCTCCCCTGAGAGCCCCACATTCCTATGTGCTTCTGATCATTATAACGAGAGGAGAGGGGTGGCAGCCACCATTTAATAAGCACTATTTTATGGACCAGGTGCTGAGCTATTATCTTATTGTAGCCAGCTTACTGTGGTCACCACTTCACCGATGAGGACACCAAGGCACAGAAGATGAGCTGACATGTCATACTGCCAGAGGCAGCACAGATGACACCTCTGGGATGACTAAGATGCTCCTGGCAGCCTCCTCCCCTGGGGCAGTATCAGCAAGGTGGAGAGGATGGCGTTCCCAGGGCTGGCTCAGCTCTACTAAACTCTGTTCTTGTACTTGTGGGAACCTTCCTGGCCAGCGTGACACAGAAGGGGGCAGCCAGGAGCTGGGCTGGACACACACTTAATCTTCCAGGATCCCACCTGGATGGGGGCTTCAGCCTCTGAGAAGGTCCTAGCAGCCCCAGCAAAAAGCTCTACAGGAATTGTAGACTAAGATTAGTATCACACTAGCGCCTGGTCTCTCCTGAACCTGTCTAGGTATGGAACCATCGGACCATGCCAGGCTGGGGTGTCTGGGTTGTCAAGCAACACAGGAGGGGCTTCCTGGACCCTCTGCCACCCTCATTCTTGGAAAGGTTCAGGTCCTGAAAAGGGATGTGGGCTAAAGGGGCAAATAAAACTCAGATGATCAAAAGGAGTAGACTCCTGGGAACGGGACCTTCCTGGCCAGGAGCTCGGCATTCTCCTCCCACAGGATCCTGCTATCTCTGTGCGCCATTCTGCATTAGGCTGCCCTTGGCCTCTCCTGGGCACCCCATTTCCTCCTGCCTGAGGACTCTGCACATGCTGCTCCCCTACCTAACACGGGTCATCTTGTCAATAATGGTAAGAACGAATTCATACTCAGCGTTTGCTATGTTCTAGGCACAGTTGTAAAAGTTAAGTCGCTTGGTCCATCTTCACACCTGAGTGGTGATTCTAAGAACTAAATGCTAGTTGTTATAGAACCTGGGGCTTGAAGAGGTTAAGTGACTGGTTGAGGTCATGAAAAGTGACAAGTTAGACCTCGAATGCATGCCTTCGAACAGCAGTTCCCTCCTCACACAGGACTATTCCAGAGAGCTACAGAATCACCAGCTGTGTCTAGGCTCCATCTAAAATCAGACTCTGGGTAGGTCCCCAGGCTCGTCTTGGTTTGGTGTCCTGCACACCAGCAGGGGTCCCAAGCAGGACTGGGGAGAGGCAGGCAGAGGCCAGGGCCTCAGGCATAAGCAATGGACTTCTTCCTCTGTGGACCAGTGGCCATCCCTGCACTCCCTGCCTGACCACTCTTCAAGGGCCTGGCTTCTCTGCTACTGCTGGTAGAAGCACTCTGGAGCCCCCTGCACCTCAGCTCTGATGCAGAGACTCAGTCACTTCCTGTCTACCTCAGTCCCTCTCCACCTCAGACCACATGTCTCTTTCTATCCTCTCTGCTTGGTGAGGTTTTCTTCCAGTAATCTGCCGGCAAGCTCTCCTTGTTGCCCAGGAGAGTGGTGACTGGGGAGGTACATCCTGTGCCAGGATTATACTCTGGCCAGCCTGTCCCTCTGCCTCCGGCATGACCAGTAAGGACCATGCTTAAACAGATGCCTGTCCATTCTCCTCCTGACCTTTGGAGAGGAGGCTCCGCGATTTCCCTGGGCAACCTCCTGGCTCTCTGACTGGAGGTTCTTCCACTTTCTAAGTATGATCTCGGGTGACAACACAGTCTGCAGGTTAGCCGCTGGGAGTAATCCTGTGCTTTAGACTCAGCCTCGGGCCTGGCTGGTGCCTGGGATGCAAAGCTGCCAGTGGGAAAGGCCTCCGTAAGGGCCTGGCTGCGTGCTTTCCTAGGTGATGAGGGAGGTGGGCCTGGAATGGCTCCTGAGGGTAGCCTCAGGGGCCAGGGCCCACCCTGGGTGTCTCAGAGCCCTCGGATCAGGTCTCAGCAGCTGCCTGGGAGAGCCACAGCCTGGCTCAGAGAAAGGGAAGGGCTTTGAGGTCAGAGGGACCTCCTCAAATCCTTGCCTAGCCATGTCCCAGCTGGGTACCCTATACCCTCCTGTCCTAATTTATAAAATGGACATGAGAGCAGCTCCATTGCTGATGTGTCGTGGGCATAAAATAAGTAGGTAGAAATGTCCTTTAAAAGGAAGAGCACATTATCTCACTTTGTCCTCCCAGACAGAATTGTCCTCCTCAGGTGAGGAGTCTGAGGCATGGAGGGGCCCTGAATGTACCTGAGCCCAGGTCTCTGCCCCATAGCCTGTGCTTTGTGCACTGATGCACCAGGCTCCCTGGCAGCAGCAGACACAATGACATGAGGAAGTCTTGTTCCCTGCTCTGCCAAGCCACTGTGCTCCAGCTGTCTCTGCAACCGCCTCTTCCCAGCGTTTCCCCACCCAAACCTAGAGAGCCAGCCCTGGGGAGAAGGCACTAGCACAGAGAGATGCCAGGGCCTTGCTCAGAGTGCAGAAGGGGCACCTAGCAGGGAAGGCCACAGCGAGCCCCACACAAAAGGGATACGCATGTGTCACTTCCCCTATGGCTGTGGTCACACATGGCCCTAATGGACAGAAGGCCTCTGGGGCCAGACACACACTGTCATAGCTGAAGTCAGGGGTCTTTAGTTTCAGCTGGGTGGACTGAGTCTCCCATGCTCCTAGTGGGACAGAAGGAGCTTCAAGGGAATGAAGTAGAGAGAGACAGACATCACCAAACTCACAAAAGCAAAGCTCTGTCACCCTGGAGCCCCAGTACACTCCAGTTACTTTATGTACTGGGAGAGAGTTCTCCCTCAGAGCCCCGGTAAGAACCTGGACGGTGGGGCCTGGTATGGGCCCGGCATAGCCTGCTGTGGTGCTGGGAGCTCACCCGGGGCCTCCAGGGTGGAGTGAGCCCACGGGTGGCAGAGTCTGCTCGCAGCTGGGAGCCAGGCCACCAGACACCCGTCAGGCTGTCTGCTTGCCCGGTATTTTTAGGGTGTCTTCCTTTTGGTGTTAAAATTTAAAAATTGTGGATCCTAATTTTTCCTAATGGTGGTTCCAATTTCCCACATATCTAATACTCATCTGAAATGATTCATGGAAAAATACCTTTGCTACCAATTTATTTGTGTGGCAGACAGAGTGGTTTTTAAATAAATAGCTGTCTAAATACATGCATATGTGTGCGGAGCTGTGCAACTCGGCTGTTACAACCACACACGGACATGCGACACAGGTCATGAAGAACCCCGCCTGCTGGGTGTCAGAGTGCAGGGGGAGCAGAGAAGGTGCCAGCAGATCACCTGCTTGAGGAGGGCTCCTTTACTTGGGTGACCAGACCCGGGCCCAGTACCCTTGGGGACCTTGCCAAACAGCAAGCAGCTTCCTCCGCCTCCTCCTCCCCAGATGTTTTCCTGCCCTTTCTCCTCCCAGCCAACCCCTGCAACCGCAGCACTCTTCTACAAAGCAGAAGCAGCTGGGCTCAGCATCTGTACCCTGGCCCCACCTCCCGGTGGCTGACGCTCTCGGGACTCTGGGCTCCACCTGCGGCCTCCTTGCTCTGCATCAGGCCCAGTGTGGCCTTGCTCGACCTTGTATTTACCCCTTGGTTCCCAGAGACTTGGGCCACTATTGCTTTGCACTCCTTCAGATGGCAGATGGTATGGTGGAGGGGCACAGCCTGCGTGGCATGGCCAGTTACGGCCTCTCTGCACCTCCTTCCTGGTGGCATGGGAATTCAGGGAGCACAACCCTGTAGAGGGTACAGTGTGGTACCCAACACCTAGTAAATGCTCAATAAAGTGCCTTAGCACCTTTGTTTTCTGTGATTGTGGAGGCACGGAGACATGGGCCTGGATGTAGATGGTGGAGCTGAGGAGATCCAGTGCCACCCAAGACAAGAGGCAGCTGGACAGGACTGGAGAGTCCCCAGCACTCTGTACATCAAGGTCTCAGATCATCTTCCTCCAATGGGCTGCCACGTCCTTAGTGCTCTCTGCCTCTCCCCTGCCCCACAGTGTGGTGAATGTACATACATGGGGCTTCCTAAACCAAACACGAGGCTTTTCCACTCTCTCGAGCATAGAACTCTTGAGCCCAGAGGCAGGCCTTACCTTAAGTGGTCATGTGGGGCCTTCCAGGAGGGGCTTATGCCAGCACATATGGTGTTTTGAGAAAATTATAAAAAAGCATATTTTCCAGGGAGAAAATTTCAAAAAGACAGCTCTTTGAGTAGACCCATTAGAAAAGGCACCCTGTCCTCAGGCTGACACGGCCCTATGTACATCACCCACTCATGTCCCTCTTTGGGTCCCCTTGTGCAGTATACAACCTGTACATCTGTCCTTAGCAGCTGTGCCTACAGTTGGAAAAGGATGGAACCCTGTAGAGAAAGCTCCCAACTGGGAGTTGCAACCTTGAGTGCTGGGCCTGTTCAATCACTAACCTGCTGGCGTTCAAAGAACCGCCAGGGCTGTGATGGTCACATCTGTGAAATGAGTGAATAAAGTAACCCCTGCCCAAGATCTCTGACAACACGATGACAGCAGTGACATCACCAATAGAGAGGTGACAGCCACCACTGACTGAGGGCCAGTTACCACTTGGCACCTGTCCTAACTGCTTTTCCTCAAAACACCAGCTTCAGGGCGCCTTTCTGTTGGTGGTGAGTCAGGTGGTCAGTCAACACATATTTGGGAGCAAATCTTCCCCCGGTGCTCAGCCCAAGGAAGAGCCCTACCGTTCATTGTTCAGGGTCATTCTTGGGGGGTCCAGGTTGGGGTTCTCCATGGACTCCATCTGTGGACACCGCAGGAAGTAGTAGAGCGTGTGCAGGGCATCAGGGGACCAGGTGATGGGCTGTGGTGGCTGGCGGGCCTGGCGGGCAGGGCTGGCACCTGGACACAAGGGGTGGCGCCCCTGCATGTGGTGCATGGCTCGGGAGACCAGATCACCTGGTAGGGGCAGAAAGGGAGGAAGAGAAAAAAGAAGAGAAAAAAGAGAGAGAGAGAAAAAAAAGAAGACAAAATCTGAGTTCACAGCCCACATTCCTCTTCTTTTTTTTTTTTTTTTTGCAGTTTTTGGCTGGGGCTGGGTTTGAACCCACCACCTCTGGTATATGGGGCCGGTGTCATACTCCTTTGAGCCACAGGCACCACCCAGCCCACATTTTTCTTCTAAGGATGCTCCCGGTTAAAGCTCCTTTGCCTTGGTACATAATTACTGTTTACCCCGGAGCCAAGAGGCGAGGTGGAAACTGTCACCTAGATATAAAATAGCAATTTAGTTTCCCTTTCATTTCCCATCTTGCCCTAACAGCTGAATTAAACACTGGCAGGGCCTGTCCCCTCCAGAACTTATGCTAATGTGGTTTCTTTTTCAACATCCCCACTCTCTCCACCACCCTAAGGGCCTCTGCCCAGCTCTGTGACTGAGGGAATCTCTCTGGGTCTCTCCTCCCAGCTCTGGGCTATGCAGTGATTCTCCCTGTGCTGTCCTGTGCAAAGCCCCAGGTAATTCAGCAGAGAAGGTCCCTCCAGCTTAACACCCTAGTGACAACTACCACCCAATAAGGGTTTACTGCGTGCCAAGTATGCAATTCTCCAGAAATATGATTGAATTTAATCCTTATAACGTCAGGGGTCAGCATTATTCCCATTTAACAGATAAGCAATTGAGGCTTCTCTGATAAACATTTCCTGACCCAGGTGCTCTCCTGGTCACGGGGATGCCATGGGGCATGCAAGGTGAGTTAATTAGCCATGGGTGTATGGCTAGCAAATGGCCGAGTCTAGGTTTGAATCCTAGCCTGCCCAAGTCTTTTCCACACCACAAGGGGAAAGGGAGAAAGCAACAAAGACCATCAGTGACTTCAAAGACCATAAACTTCACTGTGACCTGGGCCGTGGCTCGCCCTATTAGAGTCTGGGGAGGGGGAGGGTCTCAGGTCCCCATATCCTGTGTTTCTGCCCAAGTCTTTTTAATATCCCACCAACCCAAACAGGAAATGTCCCGTCATTGTGTAAGGCCACAATGCTGAGAAAGGATGGGCCAAAATAGCCCCGCACCTGCAGCACCTCCACTCTGGGAAAAGGGGCTCCTTCCTACTCCCCACAGGCCTGAGGACTCAGGGTGGCCTCTCCTGCCAGGCAGCTTCACCCCTGCCTATGGAGGCTTCTTACAGAGAGTTCCTTCCACAGAGAACCTTGGGGACACAGCTAACAGACAGGTTTTCATTTGGCCAGTGAAGTGTCACTAAACATATGGCAGACCCAATCCATTCTGGGAGCTTAGTACTCCATCCTGGTGTGTTCCCAGGGACCGCCACAGGGCTTACTGTATACAAGGCACTCAGAAAACATTTGGAAAATCAATAAACAGACTTATGCATTCATTTCATCTTTGAATACAATTTCTGGCGAGGCTTGTCACGAGCTCATTAGCTGCCAAGTTCTCTTGTGACAGCCACAGCAGTGGTGTTTGGTTTCTAAGCAGGGATAAATGACACCCCTAGAATTTGAGCCTTCCACGGGGGAAGTCTTCCTTGTCCCCTTCACCCAGCCCTGGGTCTTCCCTGCTTCCTACACAGCTTGTTCCTGCAGCTGTAGTCCCGCTGCTTGCATGCTTCCAGGAAGCCCCAGCACCAAGAGGGCTGTGGGCAGCGAGCTACTGACACCCAGCTCCATCCCTGACGTTCTGATTTCTCTCATCTGGGGCAGGACCAGGGCACCTGCAGTTTGTATAAGTTCTCTTGGTGATTCTTAACGTCCACTCAGGTCTAAAAATCACCAGGTAGATGAATAAGAGGACAGATTCAAGCAGACATGCCTGGGTTCAAAATCAGGGCTCTGCTACTTCTAATTTGTGTTCTCTTACCTCATCACCAGAGCCTCATTTTCTTCATCTGTAAAATGGAAACAATAGTATGTACCCTACTTATTTTGAGGTTTCAAAGAATTAATAAATGTAAAGCACTTAGCACCATGCTGGGCACAGTAGAGGTACTTGGTAAGGTTAAATCTCATGCTGTTATTATTAATGTCCTACTTACTATTATTCCTCTTTCTTCTAGGACCAGAGCCTACAGTCAAATACTGCCCCACATTTCCCAGGACAGGAAGAATCTCAACCCTGAAATGCCAGATCCCTGCCCTGCCCTCAGGCTCCTGGGTGGCAGAAACTGGCCTCACAACAGCCAGCTGTACAGCTAAGTCAGCCGCAATAACTTGAAATCTGGCTCCTGTTTCTCTAGGCCTAAATGTCACAACTCTTGGCAGGACCACAGGACCACAAGGAGGAGAAGTCAAACAGTCTGCAATAGCATCAAAGAGAAATCTTGTTGAAATATCATTTCAAAGGCTCCACAAGAAAGAAGTCGTTATCATTTATTATTTGTATTGTTGTTTCATTGTTATTGTTATTGGTGGAGAACACTTTGGTAAACATTTCCAGCTAGAATGCAGGCAAGAAAATCAAGAAAAGAAATGGAAGCTCCTCCTAAAGTTTCCTAAAAGAAAAGCTGGGAGCAGAAAGAGCTCCCCTGAAGGTTCAGGAAAACCAAGAAGGCAGCTGGAGATGGAGGTTCCCAGCTTCTTCCATACAAGCCCTGCTGTGGTCAGTTTCTCCCAAAGATGAGAAAGACAGACGCCTGTGGCCGACTCTGATCAGACATCTTAAAAACTTACACTGCTCGGCAACCGCTTATGGCTATGGAAAACAGCCAACTTTTCCTCCTTGCCACTTTATGTTTTCTAAACTTTGTGATAAATGTGAAAAGATAGACAAAATCTCATTTAATTTTCATAATCACCTTGGATAGGGGAGTATTTCTACTTTACAGATGAGGAGAGAAGCTCCCAGAAGCTAAATGATCTGCCCCAGTTGATAACTAGTAAGTGAATCAGCCAGGGCTTTAACTGGGGTCCCTGTTCCCAAACACCCATTACTGACCATTGCACCACTGCTACAGCAAGTGTGGTCTGTGAACCAGGACAGCTCCACAAACTTACGGGTTCACAAAAGGTTAATTTTAGAAACTGAGAGTGGATATTAAAAAAAAACACAAAAAACTTTCATAGCAACTTGACAGTAATTGTATGTCTAGCTAATCTAATAATTTTTAAAATTAGGCTTGCATAGACTCGGTGTGGTGATTCGCGCCTGTAATCCTAATACTCTGGGAGGCCAAAGTGGGTGAATTGCCTGAGCTCAGGAGTTCAAGACCAGCCTGAGCAAGAGCGAAACCCAGTCTCTAAAAAACTAGCTGGGCATTGTGGTGGGCGCTTATAGTCCCAGCTACTTGGAAGGCTAAGGCAAGAGGATCGCTTGTGTCTGAGAGTTTGAGGTTGCTGTGAGCTATGAGGCCTGCCATGGCACTCTACTGAGGGGGACAAAATGAGAAGCTGTCTCAAAAAAAAAATTAGGCTTGCATTTACATGTCTTGTTTCATTTTTCTGGATATTCATTCACAGCTAGTTTGAGAAGCCCTGGTCCTGGCTGATCTGTTGGTTTAGCACAGGTAGGTACAGGTGAGTATTCAGAGCTTCTCCTGAACTTCCTAGTCCTTGAGAATCAGTTGTTCCTAAACCTTAGTCTGCAGCTGAGAAATATCCACCAGACATGGAAAAACAAGTCCTCACCCCTTGTTAACCATGAGAGACTTGATTAGAGGTGCTGCGGGTTTCACTCTGGGCTTCCCAGCTCTCATTATGAGCCATCAAATAAAAACAGCAGGCGAGAGTCTGGAATTTAGTACTAGCTTCAAAATAAGGCCTGTAATACCTGGCTGCCTTTAAAAAGAAGTGTTTTGTTTTATTTCTTATTCTCTCTTTAAAATTTTCATGGGCAGGGAGGAACAGAGCAAAACACAAATACCCATATTCCCTGGGAGGTTGGGCCTGGTACAAGAGTGAAACTTCTTACCCTGCCTGGCAGGCCGGGCTTGGTGAGGTACAGGCAGTTTAATGCATGTAAAACCCAGGATACATCCGCAGGTCCAAGGAGCTCAGAGCCAAGTATCACCAGCCTCATTAAGCTTTTTAGTCTCAGAGAGAAAACCTGCAGTATCTGCCTCCACCTCTTCCCTCCTCCACCGTGGGTTAGTGAAAACCCTGGTTTCAGAGGGAGGAACAAGGCATGTTGGCACAGGACCCAGATGCTATGGGGATGCTTCTTCCTTTGGCCTTGAGGAGTGGTTGGTCCAGGATGTAGATCAATCCCTGGCGAGTTTTAGGAGACAAACAGCGGGTGGGCTAGGCCTTATTTCTTCTAACACACGCATGTTTGCATGCACATGTATGTATACATGACAGACAGACACACACACACGTGCACGCTGAGCATTGGGTGCTGCTCCAAGCACTGGGGATACAGCAGTGGACAAAAGACATAAAATCTCTGGTTTCATGCAGTGGACATTCTAGGCAGAGGAGAGAGGTGACAGACTGTTTATAAGTAAACATGCAACAAATGTCACATGGAGGCTGGTTGGTTCTGCTTTCTGAGGCTTATCTGGCCTATCTGGTTGGAGGCTCACATCCCATCAGGTCAGGATTCATCTTTCCATTGACTTGACTTCTTCACAGGGGCCCCCAGGACCATAAGAAGTGATTAGTGCTTTGAATGAAACTCAGACAGCACATAGGGAGATAGTGGAACGAGGGTGCAGTGTTCATTACAGAGTGCTCAGGGAAGGCTTGTCTGAGGAGATGCCATCAGAAGCTTGAAAAAGTGAGGAACCAATGTATTTGGGCATCTGGGGGAGAGGCATGGGGAGGGCCCCAGTGGGCAGGTGTCCAGGAAGCCGCTGGCTGCAGTGCTGTCACTGGGAGAGCAGGAGCAGGTGATGAAGCCGGGTCACGTTTGGGGTCCCGGCAGGAGAAGGTCTTGGATTTTACTGAGGGTAAGCCCTGGGGTGGAGGTGGAGGGCTGCTGAGCAGAGGAGTGCCACCACTCAGTTTATGCTTTACGTGCAGGTATGGGGTGGGCTGGAGGCAGCAGAGGTGACAGGGGCCGACTACAACTTGGGATGGTTTTACAAGGTAGAGCCAAAGACTCGGTGCTTGGTCCCTGGGCTGACCAGTAGGGACGGAAGGATGTGAAGCCCTTCCCTGCAGGGAAGTTTCTGAACGTTCCTCCTCATTCCTGGCTGGGATAGTAGTAGACATGAGGCCACGATGAAGAAAGGCCAAGGACCAGCCCTGACCCTGACCTCTGCTGCCCCGAGATGATGGTGGTTGGGCTGCTAGCTTGGTCCAGGCAGCCCATATCCCTGGGTGATCAAGAGTGTGGCCAGTAACACTGGGCAGACACACTCGCAGTCAAGGTCTGTTACTGGCCATGTGACTCGGGAAAGATCACTGTTGTGCTCTAAGCCTCAGTTCTCTCATCAGGACATACTTTGCTGAGTTGTTCTGAGGAGTAAGATAACATGAGTAAGGTGCATCACATGGTACCTTGCACACAGCAGGTGCTCACTTAATGTTCACAAGCACAGTAAAACCTAGGTGCTCTCTAGCAGACTGAGGAGTGTGTATGTCTCTCTATTCTCAGGGCAGGAGAGTTCACCAAAGCACAGACTGTGTGTGGCCCCAAGACAGCCCGCTGTCTGGGAGACATACATCAGGCTTGGAGATCAAGACACACACAGGAGCCCCCTTCCTGTGGGGTCCCTCGAGGGACGGGGGACCTAGGTGCAATGTGCTGGCCCTGACAGCTGTAGCACTGCAAGAAGAGACAGGGGGCCGGAAATCCTGCCTTTTTTTCCAGCCTTACTAGAGATCTGGTCTGTGACCTTGAACTGGGGACCTTTGTTTCCTGTCCAGGGAAGGGGGAAGAGGAATGGATGGAGGGAGGAAGTTGCATATGAAAGAAACAGGGTCATTCACTGTTTGGGGGCCAGAAAACTCAAGGAATCACAGACATAGAAGGCTGAGGCAGAGAGGCGCTCTGTCTGTCTTCATGCCACGTGCTGTGACCCTTGTCATTGCCCTCTACTGGGTGGTCTGGATAGAATGGGGGGGATTAAGGTGGTAGAGTGGGTAGTCCAATTTTTCAACTGGGGTAACCACAGGGAGAGCTCGGGAGATGGCATGGATGTCACGCCTGCTGACACACTTTCAAGCAGCAGTCAGGTGGTAAGCAACTACACCAAGGGTTTCCAGCAGGCCCCAGGTTCTGGCAGATGCCACCCAACCGCACCCTCCTTCAGCCCTAGGAGCTCTGCCACCATCTTCCTTTCACTATGTTGAGGCTTCGGGGCTGCTCTCTTTCATAACTTTTTTTTTTTTTTAAGAGACAGAGTCTTACTTTGTCACCCTTGGTAGAGTGCTGTGGCTTCACGGTTCACAGTAACCTCCAGCTCTTGGGCTTAAGCAATTCTCTTGCCTCAGTCTCCCGAGTAGCTAGGACTACAGGCGCCCGCCACAATGCCCTGATATTTTTTGTTGTTGCAGTTTGGCTGGAGCTGGGTTCGAACCCTCCACCCTCGGTATGTGGGACCGGCGCCCTACTCACTGACTGAGCCACATGTGCTGCCCAGGGGCTGCTATCTTTCAACTTATAAATTCACATCCTCTGGGGCCAGGCAAGTAAAGTAAGTGAAACAGCCAGGTATGAGAAACCAGGTCCGTGGCACAGTGGGGAATGCCACCACCACTGCACCGCCCTCAGCTCCCACTGGTCACTGCTGTGCAGAAATGAATGTGGTGTCACTACATCATCTGATTTTCTAAGAGAAACCAGAAACCAGATTTGTGTGTGACTAAGTCCCACACGTTGGCCAAACCACACACAGGCCGTGGGCCACTGCTTTGCAGCCCCTGGTCTAGAGGGATTTGGCTTTCCGGGAAGGCAAGATTCACAGAGGAGGAGGCCAGAGGCTGAGCCCTCCTACCCTCCCTGCCTTCCCCGCAGAGCCCCACTCTGGGGTTCCACCACCCGGCTGGACGGGGCTGCCACACTTACTCAGTTCTGAGATGCTGCCCACACAGGTGGCCAGGAGGGATTGCTCCAGTGTCCGAAGCTCCAGCTGGGCATAGGCATCGGCTCGCTCGTCATGGCCCAGGGACCCGCCACCGTTGTAGGGGCTGAAGTATGCGGGGAGGGAGAGGACACCTGTGGGGAAATGAGGGTGACAAGTCACACTCAGGCTGGAGGGGCGCTCTGCAGGTCCTGGCCCCCTGTGGGCAGGGCTAGACCCTGCTCCCCTTCTCCTAACAGATGGGGAGATGGTCAGTGGGCAACCCTCTCTGAGCCTTGAGGGTATAGAATCTTTCACTGTGGATCCCCCTTACAGGGGATCAAAATGACAAGTTGCACACTTGTACCTGTGGTTTTTTTTCTTTTTTGTAGAGACAGGGTCTTACTTTGTTGCCCTCAGTAGAGTGCTCTGATGTCACAGCTCACAGCAACCTCCAACTCCTGGGCTTAGGAGATTCTCTTGCCTCAACCTCCCAAGTAGCTGGGACTACAGCGCCCACCACAACGCCTGGCTTTTTTTTTGTTGCAGTTTGACTGGGGCTGGGTTTGAACCTGCCACCGTTGGTATATGGGGCCAGTGCCCTACTCACTGAGCCACAGGCGCCGCCCTGTACCTGTGGTTTTAAGCAAGCAGAGACCATTCCTTAGAGCTGCGCAAGGAACTGGCCTTCTTGAGCTGGTGAGGCGTGTAAGAACGCATTTGTCCACCCACCCCATGAATATTTACAGAGTACCTATTAGACTTGCCTCAAGAATTGTGCTATGTTCAGGGTTCTAGGGTGACAAAGAGAGCCGGCTTTGTCTCCACAGAGCTCAGAGTCAGGTGTGAATGCCCATCCTGCTGGAAGGGCAGCTCCGCTACCCTCAGAGCCCCTCCTCCCTGTGCTGGGAACAACCGCGCGGAAGAGATGCTGCCTTTTCCACTCCAAGAAGGGACGTGTCCCAGCCACTGGCCAAGTCCAATTAGTGTTTTTCATTAGCACATCCACAGCAGTGGAGCAGAGCTGTCAGAATCAATCCCAGAGGGCGACAGCCTGTAAATTTCTCTAACTCATTGTGTAGCTTCTTAGAAAGCATCAGAAAAGCAAAATCAGAATCTGGTTTAAAGTTACATGTTGGTCCCTTAGAGCACGTGGCCATGGAGATTCTAGCTGCTGCTGGAGCCTAGTGCCAGGATCCCCGACTTTTGGTAACCATTTCTCTGGCTGCTATATCTTTTTCTGACTCTCCATCCCCAGAGTTTCCTTATTTTCTAAAGGAAAATGCCCACAGGGATTTAATCAGTCACTTTGGGGGAAAAAAATCTCTTAAAATTCCTTGATATTTAACTGGAGAGCCCCTGGGATATGGCTAAGTCTGGTGAGAATTCCCTGTTTTGAACGAGTGTGACGGGAGGGATGAGGACAGCAGCAGGTGCGGCAGAGCGGTATAGACAGGGCCTCAGCATGGAGGGTGGGGGTCCGTGATACTGGCTCTGCCCCGTGACTAGAGGGGTGATCTTGGGCAGGTTACTTGCTCTCTGTATATCAGTCCTTCATCTGTTAACTGGAGATAATGAGAGTTCCTCACTGGCAGAGCTGCCTCGAGGATCAGCTGGGTCACTGGAGGTCAGCGCTTGGGCCAGTGCTTGGCTCACAGGAAGTGCTTTCGAGAGCTGCTGCTACTATTCTCGCTCTGTGCTGGGAACACAGGCTTTATTTACACCATCTCCCTTATTCTTGCTATGATCCTATAAGGGGGACACTGCAGGCTCCATTTTAGATATCAGAGGACTGACATTTGGAGAGTTTGAATAAACTTGCTCAGATAAGCGTTAGAACTAGGATTCCAATCAGGTTGGGCTGACTCTCAAATGTGGACACTTGACCCCTCATGAGAGCCTAGAGTTCAAGCTTCACACCTGTAAGCTTCACTCATGGCAGTCCCTACTGGGTGGCTTGTGTGTGTGACAACACTGCTGTATTGCCGCCGCCCCTTTTGTCCATGACCCCCCTTGCGGAACCTTGCGTATGTTTCTTTCCTGGGTGAACACGCACCACAGTCTTTTCTCCAGCCCAGTCTTGCCCACAGTTCTGTACGCAGGTTCAGCCGGTGATCAGTCCTGCCCTCTATGCCTGCCCTAACCCTGACCCAGGCCCCCCTACCCGCCACTGTGCGGCTGGCTAAGCCTGCCCCCTCTCAATCTCCTCTACCCTGCTAGATGGCAGGGACCCCTCCCACCACATCCAGGGCTGACTTGGCAAAGCACCGCCTCAAAGCACTTCCTCAAAGCTTTGTTTCCATGGGAGGAGGAGGAGGAGGACGTGATTGGACTCTCCCCAGAGCCACCCCCTACCAGGGCCTTGTTCCCTAAAGCAGAAACCCTGACAGCTGAGTAACCAAACACACAGTGAAGAGCTGGCTGTTAGCATTGAAACAAGTGAAACAAAAGAGAAAACCACCCCAACTACAAGCTAAAACCCACAGACAGCCCAAACAGCTGGGAGAGCCCGGGTGCAGGCCCGGCCCCTCCCCCTTTCTCCATTATTAATCTACAGAAACAACACTGGAGACATGTGGATCAAATTTACAGCGCTTAGGGCCAGGGAATAGGAAATTCAGCTGATTTGTCAAAGGATTCCCAGAGAGAAATATTATGTCAGTGGAGCCAGTAACAGGAGCTGGCAGCTCCATTAATAATAGTTCCGCTTTCCCAGTCATCACCCACCCAAAGAGGCTTTCACTTAACACTACAGCAAAAGTAATTAGGAACCTATTGTTAATAACAGCAATTGATAGCACTATAGCTTTTCAATGGCACCTTTTGCTTCTAAAAGACTTTTTTGCACCATCCTTCTGGCAAGGGCAAACAGGGCAGTTTTGATCAATAATATCTCCGTGATAATAACCTATACGCGCAGTCACGCTTAATCCCCCCAGGACTTCATGAGCCACTACTTCTGCCCATCCTACAGCCAGAAAAACTAAGGCTGGAAAATGTTATGTGACCGACGCGAGGTTATTGAGGGTCAGAAACTAAACAGGAGCTAGAATTCCAATCTCGTTATTCTCAAGACCCCAAAATGAAATGTTCTCACTCTGGACACCCTGTCCTCTGCTGAGCTAAGCAGGACCTGGGATATTTGAGAGAAGAGGGGTTCTGTTTAGGGCCGAAGTTTGAGAGGAAGGAGTTCAAAGTTAGATCCAGAAACAGGACTTCTCCTTTAATGGATCCTCCTGCTGAGGATCCCCAAAGGCTTCTCGTGAAGCTCCAGCCTTGCCTCTGAGCTTTCCAGAATGCAGTTCCACAGTTTGTCTTTCAAATCTGTTCTGTAAGAAAGCCTTCTTCCCATCAATTCTAAATTCAATTCTATCCCAAGTAAGCCTATTCCTCAGCAATCCCCACTGGAGATGGAAAATTATTTTCTTTAAATTCTCATAATACCTCAGGGGGATGGGGAGGAAGGGATGGGTAATTCATACCTACTGGGTACAGTGCACGCGATCTGGGTAAAGGGCACACTTATAACTTTGACTCAGTCTGTACAAAAACAAAATATGTAAACAAACATGTGTACAACAACCTCAATATTCTGAAATAATAAATAAGTAAATTTTCTTAACACCTGATCTCTTTTCCCCGTACAAATTCCTAAGCTTTATAATGGGCCCAGAACATAGTCATTTGGGGGCCGGAAAGAAAGAAAGAAAAGAAAGCATCTCTTTTTTTTTTTTTCCTACTTAGTAAAATCCTTAAGAAAAATAGTTTACATCAATCATGAAAGAAAAGAAAGCATGCTGGAACATTTCCTTTTATTCCTTTTTTAGTTAATAAGGAATCAATCCCAGCTGAACACCATAAAGTCTACCGAGGAAGCCTGAATGTGTCACTTGGCCCATTTCTGTGAAATGAATGACTGAGTGTGAAGCAGTGAGCACGATCCAGTGATGCCTCCCCTTCCTCCTCTGTCAAGCTGGTTTCTGTGAAGCGATGTTCCCCTCAGTGTGCGGTGGACGGTACGTGAAGCCTCCACATGTCTTCTCTCCAGATGCAGAGCCACAATCTTCTATTAGGCAACTTTTCTCATTTCAGTTGCCCAACACTTGGATCTTGGACTCATTACCTTGCCCCCCAAAGCCTCTGCCTCGTCCTCCATTGGCCCCTCTCTAGGTACAACGCTATGGTCACCATGGTGCCCAACGAGAGACCAAAGAGTCATTCTTATCCACTCTCCCCCTCCTCTGCCAATGCCTGCCAACCACCAAGCCTTGCTGCTCTGACCATCTTTATCAGCTCAAAGATTTGTCACTGCCACACCCCAGTCCAGGCCACCAACCTCCCTCACCGGATGCTGGATATAGCAGCAGCACCTCACCACCCTTGCTCAGGTCAACCTGCTCTGTACTCTCCGGTGGCTCTCTGTTGACCTCATGAAGTCCAAACTCCTTTGCACAGGTAAAAACAGGTGACACCTTTCTTTCTTTTTCTCAAATTTACGGAGGTAAATAATTCTGCCAGGTAACTGGGAAAATTCCCCGCACCTCCCAGGGAGAGCATGAAGCGTATGCATAGCTGATCACTAGTTGCTGTCACCAGCCAGTCCCAGGATGTGGGAGCAACTCATTTCCTTCCTAAGTGATTCTCCACCTGCGCCCCAGAGAGGATGCCGCCTTAAACCCAAGACTTAGGGGATGGGGAAACTCCACCTTCCTGCAGGAATCCAACTTGGGGGTTCAGCTTGCAGAAGTGCTACTCTGCCAAGCACACCCAGGCCAACAGCCTCAGGCCAACAACCACACACTGGGTTGACTTTTGGTAGAAAGAGTTTTTAGAAGCAGGGCTTAGCCCAAAGTCCATATGGATGGGGATTTCATTTGCTTCTCTGTAAATCATGGGGCCTAGTTCATCGATTCCCAAGTCCTCCAGCACCAGGTTTGTGGGTGGACCTCTGTGTGTGCTCTAGCGCTAATGTCTACCCCTGAAAACCATTGCTCTCCCTTTTCACTCCACCATTAAACTTGTGAATTGTCAACAGTAGGAACATATAGAGTCTGCTATTACTATTTCCTATGGCTTAATTTCCTCCACAGCTATACCAATACCCCCTCCCCACATATAAACATTATTTTAAATGTAAAAAAGATGTCCTAACTGTGTTTATAGTTAAGCTTTTCTGCCTATTCATCAAAAAGCCGTCAAGACTGTAACATAACTGTCCTCCAAACTTAGCAATCCATTACTCGCGCTCTCCCCAGACTTGTAAATGTTCTTTCCAGGGCAGTGTGACTCCAGCCATTCCAGACACCTGTGCAAACCCATGTGTGCAGCATCCTTCCCGGCACCTCCCCCCTCACCCTCCGACACCCACCCCAGCCCCACTCCCTGCCCAGCTCAGGGAAACTCACTTGCCAAGGCAGCAAGGGCCACTGCCTGTCCCTAGTCTCTGTGAAATGAAAACCAGGATGCGGAGGATTACTGCTCAGGAAACTTGGCAGGGTGTCTTCTGCCAGTTTTCTTAGGCGCTGCAAATTTGGGTGCGGTTTTAGCCATGAGCTTCTGAAAATAAAAATTATATAGCCCCGCTGAACGGCTTCCATATAGCCCACATAATCCAACCCTTTTAATATTTTAAAAAAGCGTTTCCATTCTCTGATCCGGAATGTTATATATAGTACATTTAATGCCCGGTTGTTATACATTAGTCATACTAGAACAGAGCACTCAAAAGTTGGAGCATGACTATTTCTCTGAGAGACCCGAATGGAGTGTGAAGACAGTAGATTCTAAAAAAAGCAAAAAAAGTCACTGAATGGTATTTCTCCTGATATTCTCAGATCAAAGAGTTGGGGGGAGGGGGTGTTGAGGCAGGAGAAAGATGAAGGAAAGTAAGAGGGAACACCTGGAAAGGAATGAAGTGTAGTGAAGAACTGTCAACCATCAGTGTAAAAACCCACCTCGAGATGGGACTGGGTACTGCAAGGCCCAAGACTTCACAAGCCAAGAGAAAATGTTGTGAGACAGGGAAAGATAAGAGTATGTGTCTAACCCAAGTTTGGGGAACAGGATTTAACCATCCCTTACTAGTAAGCATAGTACTGAGTAGTTACTCCATGCCAGGGATGGAATGTTTCTTATTTCTTACTTATCTATTATTTTTATTTAATTTTTAATTAAAATCATAACTATATAAATTTATAGGGTATAATGCTATGATTTGATATACAATGTGGAATGCTTAAAACAAACTGATTAACATGACCCTCACCTCATTTACTTATTTTTTGTGGTAAGACATTTATAATTTACTCTTAGTTATTTTGAAATATGCCCTTGCATTTTGCACATTAGGCAAGATCCCAACAAATGCCCTCCCTCCTTCCACAGTTGCCTTCTGCTAAACTATATTTGTAGTTTATCATTTGTATGAGTGTGTTAGTGTTTATATATTGGTTTCGTAATAGTATTGAGTACACTGGATAATTTTTTTCCATTCTTCAGAATGTGTTTCAACTCCATCCAGGTAAATATAAAAGATGTAAGGTCTCTATCTATGTTATGGCTGAATAGTACGCCTTGGTACAAATATACCACAATTTGTTAATCCATTCATGGGTTGATGGGCATTTGGGTTGCTTTCACAACTTGGCAATTATGAATTGACCTGCAATAAACATTCTGGTGCAAATGTCTTTGTGGTAAAATGATTTTTGTCCTTTTGGGTAGATACCTTGTAATGGGATTGCAGGAATTCCAGTTAAGATTAGCCCACATCACAAAGTCCTAAAACTGCAGATGCTGGCATGGAGGTGGAGAGAAGGGAACAGTTCACACTGCTGGTGGGATTGCAAACTAATACAACTTTTATGGAAGGAAGTATGGAGAATCATCAAAGAACTAAAAGTTAGCCAGGGATTTAATTAACAAGCGCTTGAACCCCCCAAGACCCTGGCAATGGAGTACTGTTACTAACCCCATTTGCCAGGGGAGGACCCTGACATTTAGATGGGCTGGGTCACTTGGCTAACACCCACAGCTAGGAAGTGGCACAGCTGGGCTTCAGAACCAGCCTGTCTGATGCCAGAGCCCATGTGGGTAACCACCATCCTACACCAGGCTCTCTCCATTCTGACCCAGGGACAGAAGACTTCTTTCGGCACTCACTGGACAGTTAGCACTGCACTTTTACCCCTCTGTTTCTAAGGCCAGGAAATTAAAAACAAATAGTGATCATGTTCTGGTTAACACCTCGTTCTGGCTAAGGTATCAGAACACCACCAGTAAAAACCAGTCTTCCAGCAAAGTCAGGAAGCTCACCATGGAAGATAAGAGAGAGCCCAAAGGTGATGAAGGGTGACACACTCGTGGCCAGCAACCCCAGCTCTCCTAAAAAAAGAGTGGAAAACCTGGGTGGCGCCTGTGGCTCAGTGAGTAGGGCACCGGCCCCACATACTGCTGAGGATGGTGGGTTTGATCCCGGCTCCGGCCAAACTGCAAAACAAAGAAATAGCTGGGCGTTGTGGTGGGTGCCTGTAGTCCCAGCTCCTGGGGAGCTGAGGCAAGAGAATCGCCTAAGCCCAAGAGCTTGAGGTTGCTGTGAGCTGTGATGCCACAGCACACTACCAAGGATGGCAAAGTGAGACTCTGTCTCTAAAAAAAAAAAAAAGAGTGGGAAACCTCATCCCTCACCCTGGGTGGGGTGGGCTCATCTCCCTTGGGTGGTGGGCCTGCTTGGGGGAGGGGGTGGGGGCTGCCTCTTCCCGCTCCGGCTGGCTTGTCCTCCTCTACGTCAGAGGGGCCCCACGCAGGGTGAGGACTTAGAGGAGCTTTGTAAGGACCACCGTAAGACAACTGCCTCACAGGCAGTGCGACAACCCTGGAAGCCCCACAAGGAAGCCTGGCTCGTTGGCATTTTGGCGATTCATTTAATGTCAATTATCAGTTCTGTCATAGGCCCAGAGGATGACTATTAAGTGACTGAAAGAAAACAAATTAGCAGAGACCATGGACTGCTGTTTAATTTTTTTGAAGCAAAAACCTATTAAAATGCAGTCTGCTCACTGCCATTTCCCCTCCTTGCAAGAGAGTAAAAGGAAGCCAGAGTAACCAAGCAGATCAATTTCAGGAAATTAAACCTAAAGGTGAACCCTGGAAAAACCAACGCAATCGTCACAACATTGGGCAGTGTGGGACAGCAAACCAACAGTCGAGGCACTGAGCTTTTTCCTGTGGAAAAAGATTTCTGTGTTGTTTTGAATACTTTTTGAGAGATTCTGGGTGGCCTCTCTCCAAAGTATTGATGTAACACATCAAGAACTTGAGTGACCCTGGAAGCACGAGTCTTGGAACTAGAGCCTCTTAAAAATGAAAAGCTCACCATGTGACTTGGTCCTTTGTCATGTGCTGTCCTTCAGCCACAGTTGGTGAGCAGACTAATTCCCATCAGCCAAGGACAATGTTGAGCCACTTTTACATAAAGGCGACACACTCAACACACACATGCACTAAGGAAATGAAGAAATCAGGATGGAGATGGAACGGAGCAGAGTTAATGCCCTAAAATTTCAGCCCTCTTCCCACTGACCCTCAACTATCATCAAGATCAGAGTGGTTCTCACTATGCTAGGGTTTAAAAAATGCTTTTAGACCTACTATGCTTTCCAAACCTTTTATAATGAATATGACTTATTGACACAGTAAAAGTAATTGTTATAAGAAATACGGGAGAGGGGAAGAGATATACTTAGGAGCAGAGCAGAATGACAGAATATTTCTTCTGAGCAAAGGAAGACCTATAATTTCAAATATTGCATAAACTTAGTTATCCGCAATTATATTTTTATCCCAGGCTAGAACTCCTGGGTTTAATTGATCCTCCTGCTTCATCTCCCGAATAACTGGGACCACAGGTGTGCGCCACCATTACCAGCTTTTTTAATTTTTAAAAAAATCTTGTGGATCTGGGATCTCAGTATGTTGCCCGGGCTGGTCTCAAACTCTTGGCCTCAAGTGGTCATCCTGCCTCAGCCTCCCAAAGTGTTGGAATCACGGGGGTGGGGGGTGGGGGAGGGTGTCACTGTGCCAGCCTGAAATTAAATTTTTAAATAAGAAAAAAAGTGACTGTTAAAAGGAAACCACTATTATCTAGTCACCTGTAAAGACCTCAGAATGGAGGTCATCTAACGTAAAAAGTGGTTACTTTGGCTCGGTGCCTGCAGCACAGTGGTTACAGTGCCAGCCACATACACCAAGGATGGTGGGTTCAAACCCGGCTTGGGCCAGCTAACCAACTGCAACCAAAAAATAGCTGGGCGTTGTGGTGGGCACCTGTAATCCCATCTATACTTGGGAGGCTGAGGCAAGAGAATCGCTTACACCCAAGAGTTTGGGTTGCTGTGAGCTGTACGCCACAGCACTCTATGGAGGGCAACATAGTGAGACTCTGTCTTGAAAAAAAAAAAGGTTACTTTTGCATGGTAGAATTTTAGATGATTCTGCCTGCATTATGCCCTACCATTTTTAGCAACCACCATTGTGAGCTCATAGAAGATAAATAAACAAATAAATGGAAAACTCAGTTGTTTTACAGAAATTTTACTATAAGAAGGGAGAGGGGAACACTGCTTTTGGAAGAAATTCTAATAGAAACTGTGCTATATTGCTAACCAGGAGGGTGAGACTCTGTATGCATGTCTCATTCCAACAATCAGCCTGCTGTGAGCTGGCTTCTTCACCGGGCCCTGGGGTGGTGGTGACTCACAAGCTGCGTCACCAGTGGACTTCCGGTGGCATCCTGCTGCCACTTGGCCCTGCTGTGTACTCCCTGCTCGGGGCCCGTGTGATAGTCTTGTAGCCACACAGTGGCCTGACCTTCCAGCACCTGCTGTGACCTGTGTAGGTTACAACGTGCTGGGATCTGAGAGAGTCGGGAAAAATTCTCACACAACACGCCAAGTCCCCACTGGTGGAAAGGAGGCTGGCCACCGCTGACACTGGGCTGGGGGTGTGGGCGGGACTGGGGTCAGGAGAGGAGGCAAAGCTTGCTCAGGGAGTGAGCCCCAAGCTGCACCCTTTTCCTACTAAGGATCCATGTTGCCAGTGGGAAACAGAGAGCAGTGGGCGAGGTCTCCTTGTGCCCAGTCTGGAGAGGAAGAAGGGCATGAAAAGAGCCAGGGCACCTATGACCAACACAAGTCATCCCTTGGAGCTTTAATAAAAAGGTTGCAAACATCACAAGGTCCAGGGCATATGGCCAAGATATTTATTAATAGAATATGAGTATTAGTCAGAAATTTACTGTACTAGAGCCCTGCTTAAAAACATAACTTGCTTCAGTTGGCTTTGGTTCCAATTTCAAAAGGTACTGACCGGGTGCTGCCTGTAGCTCAGTGGGTAGGGCACTGGCCACATACAACGAGGCTGGCAGGTTCGAACCTGGCCCGGGCCAGCTAAAATCAACAATGACAACTGCAACAAAAAAATAGCTGGGTGTTGTGGCGGGCGCCTGTAGTCCCAGCTACTTGGAAGGCTGGGACAAGAGAATCGCTTAAGCCCAAGAGTTTGAGGTTGCTCTGAGCTGTGACTCCACAGTACTCTACTGAGGGAGACTTTGCCTCAATAAATAAATAAATAAATAAATAAATAAATAAATAAAATAAAATAAAATAAATTAAAAAATAAAAAATTCCTAGCTGTGTGACTCTGGACTAATTACTTAACCTCTCTGAGTCTCAAAACTTGCTTTTCTGGGTAGTAGGCTCAATAATTGCTTCTAATTCACAAGATTGTTTGAAGAGTAAAAGAGGTTTTCGTAAGTAAGCAAAAGACCTGATACACATTAAACATACAGCAAACAGAAGTATTTTTATAAATGCCTAATTCAACAGGGCCAAGAGATTTGGTATAAAGCTATCAGGTACTATATAAAAGATATTATTACTATTAGGAGGAAGGATGGATACTAGGCCATTTTATCTGGTTATTTTCTTAAAGGCTACTATCATCCATGCTGATAAAGAATTATGCTTTAGAGCAGGAACGAAGGCTCACGCCTGTCATCCTAGCGGGAGGCCGAGGCGGGTGGATTACTTGAGCTCAGGCATTCGAGACCAGCTTGAGCAAGAGTGACATCCTATCTGTACTAAAGACAGAAAAATGAGCCTGGCATTTGGGTGGGCGCCTGTAGTCCCAGCTACTCAGAGGATGAGGCAAAAGGATCGCTTGAGCCTAAGACTTTGAGGTTGCTGTGAGCTTTGATGCCATAGCATTCGACCCAGAGCAATAGAATGAGACTCTACCTCAAAAAACCAGCTGGGGCCCACTTATTCTGCATTTATTCACTCATTTATTCAACAACTATTTACTGGTTACCTAATAATGCATTAGAAGTAGTTATGCTCCGAGGATTTGAAAGTGAACACAATAGGGCGGCGCCTGTGGCTCAAAGGAGTAGGGCGCCAGCTGCATATGCCGGAGGTGGAGGGTTCAAACCCAGCCCGGGCCAAAAAATGCAAAAAAAAAAAGAAAAAAAAGTGAACATAACTGGGCCCCTACACCCATGAACTCTGTGGTCTACTGGGGGAAGGCAGTATACCGGCCAAGTCAATACTGCATGCAAAGTGCTGTGAGGCCGTCAGCACAAGGAGTCCCAAGGGTCTGTAAGCTAGACTACCCAGGCTTGGTGCTCAAGGAAGGCTTCCTGGAAGAAGAGACGCTTCAGCTGATGATGAGTAGAGATTAGTCTGGTGAAGGGGTTAGACCGGGCCTTCCAAACAGGAAGAGAGTGCAAGCTGTTCTAAAGCCTGAATAGGAAGGTTCAGGGGCCCCAGAGGGCTTGTTACGAAGTCATGATTATATGGAACACAACTTAGACTATGTTTAATTGGGGCAACTTGAGGGGTGGGTAATGGAGATCACTATCCCCCTCCCCCACTTGGAGCCACTACTCATCCAGGAGTCAGCAAAATTTTTCTGTAAAAGTCAGAAAGCAGGCTTGGTGCCTATAGCTCAAGTGGCTCAGGCGCCAGCCACCTACACCAGAGCTGGCGGGTTCGAATCCAGCCCAGGCCTGCCAAACAACAATGACAACTACAACCAAAAAATAGCCGGGCGTTGTGGCGGGAGCTACTTGGGAGGCTGAGGCAAGTGACTTGCTTAAGCCCAGGAGTTGGAGGTTGCCTTGAGCTGTGTTGCCACAGCACTCTACCCATGGTGACAACTTGGGGCTCTGTCTCAAAAAAAAAAAGTCAGAAAGCAAATATCTATGGCTTTGCAGGCCACACGATCATTGTCACAACGACTCAAGTCTGCCAGTGTAGTGTGAACAGACAATACTTAACAAACGGGCATGGCTGTGTTTCACGTGAGCACATGCATGCTGAAACTAGAATTTCATGTAATCTTCGTAAGTCTCAAAATATGCGTTTAATGCTTTTGTTTCAACTACTAAAAACTACTCTTAGCTTTTAGGTTGTACAAAAACAGGTCTGAGTGGGACTTGGTCTATGGGACCTTCTTGCTGTGTTAATCCAGGCCCTTCAAAGGATCAGGAGAGACAGCTTGGTGTGATGTCAGTGTTACGTGACAGGCCCCCTGGGAAGGGTGTAGGGTGGCTGTGACACACAGCTTAGGGCTTGGACTTTGTCCGAGGCCAAAGAGGACCCACTGAAGAAGTTTAAGCAGCTGAGTGACAGGGTCATATGCACATTTTAGGCAGCTAAATCAGGCAGCCGGAGGTGGAAGGGAGCATCTCCATGACAGAGCCCATTGCTGGCTGACAGCACGCTTTCACATGGAATTTGCCATTCAAATTCCACCCAGGCCCTTGCCCTTATTTCAGAAAACCTGACGGTTTCTTATAGTTTTGTGCTAAGCACTTAGATATCGAAGCCAAAGGTTGCAGGCTGCATTTTTTTTTTTTTTTTTGAGACAGAGTGTCACTTTGTTGCCCCCTTGGTAGAGTGCCACGGTGTCATAGCTCACAGCAGTTTCAAAGTCTTGGGCTCAAGTGGTTCTCTTGCCTCAGCCTCCTGAGTAGCTGGGACTACAGGTGCCTGCCACAACACCTGGCTATTTTAAGAGGTGGGGGTCTCACTCTTGCTCAGGCTTGTCTTGAACCTGTGAGCTCAGGCAATCCACCCACCTTGGCCTCCCACAGTGCTACGATTACAGGTGTGAGCCATTGAGCCGGGCTAAGACTACTTTTTGCAACTAAAAAAAAAAAAAATTTTTTTTTTTTTGAGACAGAGTCTCACTATGTCACCCCGGGTAGAGTGCTGTTGCGTCACAGCTCACAGCAACCTCAAACTCTTGGGCTTAAGCGATTCTCTTGCCTCAGTCTCCCAAGTAGCTGGGACTACAGGCGCCTGCCATAACACCCGGCTGTTTTTGGATTGCAGTTGTTGTTGTTTCGCTGGCCCGGGTAGGGTTCAAACCTGCCACCCTTGGTGTCTGTGGCTGGCGCTGTAACCACTGTGCTCTAGAGGAGCTGAGCCGGCAACCAAAATTCTGGGATCATTTTTAAGACCATGTAAGTGAAAAATGTTTTGATTACCTTTAAAATTGGTGATGTCCTAGATCAATTTTCCAGGTATCAGAACTTATGGAACAAAGAGGTAAACCACAAAGAACGGGAGAATTTCTGCTGGTTCATTTACAACGTACGCCTCACAATCCCGGCCAGTACAATTGTAGACAGACACCCGCAGCATTAGGAAGGTTGAGAACCACTGTTCTATCTCAAAGTTAACTGATGGCTTCAAATTTAAAATAAGTATCTGAATAGGCTAGGGAAACTTTAAAAATATACTTTATTCTTTTTTTTTTTTTTTTTTTTTTAAAGACAGTCTCACTTTGTCACCCTCAGTAGAGTGCTGTGGCATCACAGCTCACAGCAACCTCCAGCTCTTGGGTTTAGGCGATTCTCTTGCCTCAGCCTTCCAAATAGCTGGGACTATAGGCGCTTGCCACAACGCCCAGCTATTTTTTTGCAGTTTGGCTGGGGTCAGGTTTGAACCCGCCACCCTCAGTATACGGAGCCAGCGCCTACTCACCGAGCCACAGGCGGCACCCCCAAAATATGCTTTATTCTTATTAGAGCAGTTACAGGTTTACAGCAAAACTGAATGGGGAGGACAGAGATTTCCCATATTCCCCTCTGCCCTCACGTGTGCACAGCCTCCCTCATTAGCTACATCCCCCACCAGAGTGGTGCATTTGTTACCACTGATGAACCCACACGACACATCATGAATACATGGGCACAAATCATTATGTTAGGGTTCCCTCTTGGTGTTGCACTATTTGCATTCCCACTAGCAACGCACTGAAGTTCTGGTTGCTTCACACTGTTGTATTTGGTGATGTCAGTGTTCTGGAATTTGGTCACTCTAACAAGGGTGCAGTGGTATCTTGTTTTAATTTGCAATTCCTAACGACAAATACTATTTAATCACCGTCTGTGTATCTTCTTTGATGAGATGTTTGTTAAGGTGTTTGGCTCATTTTTGAATTGGTTGTTTTCTTATTGTTCAGTTTTAAGAGCTCTTTGTATCATTTCTATAGTAGTTCTTTTTTTATCAGATGTGCCATTTGCAAATATTTTCTCCCAGTCTGCGGCTTATCTTTTCATTTTCTCCACAGTGTCTCATGTGGATCCTGTCCACACAAGCGTACATTTTTAATTTTACAAAGTATAATAGAAATGTTAATGAAGTCTAGCTTATCGATGCTTTCTTTCCTAGGTAGTGCTTTTGGTGTCACATCTAAAAAGTCATTATCAAACTCAAGGTCCACTAGATCTTCTCCTATGTTATCTTCTAGGAGTTTTATGGTTTTCTGTTTTACACTTAGGTCTCTGATCCATTTTGAGTTAATTCTGGGAAGGATGTAAGGTCTGTGTCTAGAGCCATTTTTTGACACGTGAAGGTCCAGTTGTTTTAGGACCATCTATTAAAAAGACTCTCTTTGCTTTATCGTATTTGCTTTGCTCCTTTGTCAAAGACCTGTTGACTACATTTATGTGGGTCTGCTTCTGGGCTCTCTATTCTACGCCATCAATCCATCTGTCCAGGGAAATATACTGTGCTACTCTTATCATTCATTCACCTATTCATCCCATGACCAAGGATCACAGGGAGGTGACTAAGGACCAGCCAGTTCCTGCTCTAGAGGAGAGGACAAACATGCAGGCAAATAATTAAAATGTGTCATGATGAACCCTAGAGGAGGAGTAGGTACACACATGCACCAAAGAACAAGGTTTTGGCCAATGACAGAGCATATACATGCCGATGAAAGTCCAATAACAATACAGTGGAGCTGAAAAATTCCTATCACCTAGTAATGTTGTAGCCATCATAATAGCCATCATAAGGTTGTAGCATGAGGCATTCATTCCTTTTTCCATGTTTAGATACACCACCACTTACCCTTGTGTTACAACTGCCTGTAGAATTCAGCACAGTGACAGGCTGTACAAGTTTGTAGCCTTGGAGCAATAGGCCACACCATAGAGCCTCAGTGTATAATAGACTGTACCTTCTCATTTTTTTCTTAATTCAATCATAGCTGTGTACACTGATGCAATTCCGGGGCACCATGCACTGGTTTTATATACAATTTGAAATATTTTCATCAAACTGGTTAACGTAGCCTTCCTGGCATTTTCTTAGTTATTGTGCTAAGACATTTATATTCTACATTTAGTAAGTTTCACATGTACCCTTGTAAGATGCACCGTAGGTGTGATCCCACCAATTACCCTCCCTCCACCCATCCTCCCCCCGTTCTTCCCCTCCCCTCCCTTTCCCCCTATTCTTAGGCTATAACTGGGTTATAGCTTTCATATGAAAGCTATAAATTAGTTCCATAGTAGGGCTGAGTACATTGGATACTTTTTCTTCCGTTCTTGAGATACTTTGCTAAGAAGAATATGTTCCAGCTCCATCCATGTGAACACGAAAGAGGTAAAGTCTCCATCTGAGGCTGCATAATATTCCATGGGGTACCTTCTAGTTTTGTGTGGGTACACCCTATGCTGTTCATGCAATGACAAAATCACCTAAAGACACATTTCCCAGATCACACCCCCCTCGTTAAGCAATGCATGACTGTGCTAGGAGACTGGAAGGACAGCCTGAAAAGAGCACTCTTGCCATGTGCTGTCATCAACGGCAAGGGAGGAAAAATAACAGGATGTTTCAGAAAGCCCCCACTTACTCAAAGAACTCCAAAGGGATTTTATAGCCTTTACGAGAAGTAAATGCTCTCTGGTTATCTCATGGCTGAGCAAAGTTGCACAACACCAGGGTGAGCTGAAGGAGGTGGAGAACCTATGGGGAAGAATGCTCATTTACTAAAAGAAGGTCACAGTAGAACGTTCATTCCCAGGCAGGTATATCCCTCTCAAGATCCCTCTGTCACTCCCAGGATCTTGATGGACACTACAATCTTTCCCCACAAAGGTGTGAGAAAATCTCTACTGGATGCTTGATTTTGGGCTGACCCTCTCAGTGACCTATCCAATACCACTCTTCCTCTTTCCTGGCTAACAGAACCCAACTTGTGTCCAGAAAGGCCATACAATATGCCAGGAACTTTGATGGACATATTCTTAGGCTCTTTCGTAGCTGTGAGATGCAGTTCTAGACAAGGAGACAGCAATCCAAGACTTTAAGGGTTCTAGAAAATGTTACTTTTCCTGATTAAAGAGGATAGACGGCTTGGTTGGCAGGGTTTTTGCTCTTCTTACTGGCTCGACTAGGATACATTGTTGGAGGAAGGTGCAGCAGCAGCCATTCTGCAACCCAGAGGCAAGCCCACTGCTGCAAAGGCTGGAGCACTGTCTCGAGTTGCTGTGATGTAGAGGGGGAAGGGATATCATACATGAAGGGATAAGAATGAGGGAAGAGCCAATATGCTGCAGATGGCAGAAAAGAAAGAACCTGGGTCTCTCATGGTCTCACCAAGCAGCTAAATAACACCAGGAAGTGTCTCATCCTAGAACTTTCTATTACAGTCTCCATTGGTCTATTAATTTGTGAGGACTACCACAGCAAAATACCATGGACTGGGTGGTTTAAACAACAGAAACTTGTTTTCTCAAAGTTCTAGAAGTTCATTTCTTCCAAGGCCTCTCTCCTTGGCTTGGAGTCCCTGTGTCCTTACATGCCTTTCTCTGTGTCTGGCTGTGTCCTAACCTCCTCTTCTTATAAGGATACCAGTCCTCTTGCATTAGGACCTATGCTAATGACCTCATTTTTACCTTAATTGCCACTTTAAAGGTCCTGTTTCCAAACACTGTCATATTTTAGCCCACCAACGACAAAGCAGGCTGCCCATTCTCAGGTCCCCTCAGCCCCAAGGAGCAAGTTGAAAATGGCTGCTCAGAGTACACTGCCTAGTCTGGCCAGCTGCAGAAATGCCTTTCACATGGGGTCTGGCTGTGTCCTGAGGGCTTGAGCTGGTGACGGCAGCTCTAGCCCTCACTCAGCTTGGACACACGGGTGGGAAGCTCCCTTCGGTGGGAAATCTGGGCAGAACACGCACCTACTGCTGGGTGGTCTGTGGAACTTTACTCACTCACTTTCATTTTGATCAGAAGATTCAGATAAGCAAAAAGAAGAAAATAAAAATCACCCTGAGATAATAATCACCATTGACACTGTGGTATAATATCCCCTCAGACTTCTGGATATACACCTATGCCTTACAATATACATCTATATGTCTAATTTTTTAAAAAAGAAACTCCTCTGTATACTTTAATGACTTTCTTTTTCACTTAAACAGCATCTATGAATATCTGTCCATGACTCTAAATGTTCCTTATTGTCACTTTTTCATTTGTTTGAGAGAAAGAGTCTCACTTTGTCGCCCAGGCTAGGGTGCAGTCGCATCATCATAGCTCACTGCAACCTCAAACTCCTGGGCTCCAGCAATCCTCCTATCTCAGCCTCCCAAACAGCTGTCACCACTATGCCCAGATAACTTTTCTAATTTTGTAGAGATGGGGGTGGTTTCGCTCTTGCTCAGGCTGGTCTTGAACTCTTGCCCTCAAGTGATCCTCCCACCTTCGCCTCCCAGGGTGGTAGAATTACAGGTATGAGCCACCACACTTGGCCTCATCATCACTTTCAATGGCAGTAGTGCACACCATCCCAAAGGCCCACTGCATTTTCTGCTGCTATTTTGGGAGTCAGGAGGGACCTCGTTAATGCAACCTCATCCCCGGCAGAGGTCCATGAGTCACATCACACCCTAGTGCTGTGGCATTGAACACAGCCCTGCTTGTAATCAAATCCTACAAACTAAGCCCTGAGCATCCACTCGGGAGGTGAAGAACCTCCTCTGCTACCTGGTGCCTTGAAGAGAGAGGCCTGTAATAGACATCAGCACCCTGCAGCTCAATCTTGATTTGAAAAACAGCCCAAAGCACTGGAATCAAGCTACAGGGAGATGTGGAGTTTCCTAGCAGTGCCTTTGGACAGTAAACTCTTGCTCCCAGTGGCCTCTTATCGTTGGACGTGGGGCTGTACTTTGGGGAGGAGAATGTGGGGCCCTCAGGTGCGTTGACCTCTAACCTTGGATTTAGAGGCAGGCCTCCCAAGTGCCTTCCACATAAAGCCAAAATGGGGGGGAATCTCCTGCTAAGTCTCCCCAGGCCTGGGGGAAAGGCAGAGACCAGTGCCTTCCATCCACACCTGCAGAGCTGAGTGTGACCCTGTGTGTTTAAACTGCAACTTTGGGCTTTGGCCTGATGCCCCTTGCTGTTTGTTTTACAAACTCCTACTTACAGCCTCAAATTAGGCTCATTAAAAAGCCAGTTCCCCGTGGGGCTGTAAATGTCACATGGACAAGCGGAGAGTGACTTTACGAGGCTGGCGTGTGATCTGCCCACCAACACGGCAGAGGCCGAGTGGAAAGAGTGAATCAGCCTGTTTCAGCAGGACCCTTTCCCCAACCCCTCCCAGACTGAAGTGGTGCTGGCAACATGCCAGAGAGGCAGCCCTGGCTGGTCCTTCCAAGATAGCTGGGCTGGATCGTTCCTGGATTTGTGCAACCAGTAGAGGGGTCCTTGTGTCCTCTCCTCTCCTGATCCCCTCATTCTCTTCTCACTTCCTGACCGGGAGCCCCTCAGCTCCATCTATGTCTCTCCCTCCCCACCCCCAATCCCCACGACAAGCACAGGCCACTCCCACTCATCCTTTGGCAGGCTGACCCCATCTCAAGCATGGGATGTTGCTCCTGCCTGGGTGGCCGCGGTCACCCTGCTTCGCAGCTCCTGCAGTGTGCAGCGCCATGCCCTGTAGGCGGCAGGCCTGGGCCTGCAGAGCAGAGGAAAGGGGATGCTCACAGCCCAGCATCAGTCTCAGTACTAGAGCCACGGACCCGTTGTCTCACCTCAAACTACACCAAGGCTGAAACACCTTGTTGCCTCCTTGGAGATCTTACTCCCTAAACCAACTGCCAGATGGCGAGGATGAGGAAGAATTAGAATCTTTTCATCTCTTTGACTAAGTTTCAGGAGGTAACTTCTCTGAAACTGCTAGAAAGTTCTCCTTATTTAATTCTGTCTTCTTGCAGCTTCTACCCACTAGCCCTGTGTCTACAACCTGTAAACCCAGCCACCCTCCCTGTGGGGTTCCCACCTCTGTCTGTCACAGACTCCTTGAGTTAGGCAGGGTGGCCTTGGACAATAACACCTGTTCTGAGCCTTAGTTTGCTCATCTGTACAATGGGGACAGAATCTACTCTCAGCGAGCAAGGCTGAGGGTCAACTGAGATGACGGAGGTAGTCCGGGGCATACAGTAGGCATAAAAGAGACAAAGGGCATCGCTTTCTCTAACAGCCTCTGCACTCTGCCCCTCTCCTCTGGTCCTCAGGCTTGAGGTAGAAGTGATCTATTATAGTGATAATCATTTTTATTAGATTGTGGTTCATGAAGGTCAGAAACTTCATTTTTCTTTATATACTTTCTTCTCTCTGTAGTTCACACAACTCCAAGAACACAGAAGGTACTAAGTAAGCATGAAAAACCTGTGTTTAGGGCAGCACCTGTGGCTCAGTGGTTAGGGCGCTGGCCCCATATACCGAAGGTGGCGGGTTCAAACCCAGCCCTGGCCAAACTGCAACAAAAAAATAGCTGGGCGTTATGGCAGGCGCCTGTAGTCCCAGCTACTTGGGAGGCTGAGGCAAGAGAATCCCCTAAGCCCAGGAGTTGGAGGTTGTTGTGAGGTGTGCCGCCACGGCACTCTACAAAGGGTGATAAAGTGAGACTGTCTCTAAAACAAACAAACAACAACAACAAAAAAAACAACCTGTATTTTAAACAATCAAAACTGAAGTATTCTCAATATAAAAACAAATCAAAATAATGGCTTCGGCTTCAGATGGCATTACGAATTAAAGGAAAAATGTATCCATGACACAGGACACCTGTCTCCTCCAATTGCACAGCTAATGAGGAGGTGGCTGTCAGGGAGGGCAGACGGCAGAGGGCAGAGGCTGACTGCTCGGGCACAGACATTAGAGCAGAAGGGAAAGTGAGGGCTTGTCAATCTGGCCTCCAAGCCCAGCCCTGATCCTCAGCCAAAAGCTGGCCCAGGGAGCAGAGCATTGAAATGTCCCAGTGCAAACCCCCACCACTAAATGTTATGGCTGAAGTTACCGGCTGTAAACAGCTCTGACTCCACACACACAGAGTTTGCAGACTGCACAGCCCACTCTCTTGGGCGTTTGCTCTCCTATTCCCTTTCCTTAAATAGAAAGAGCGGGGAAAGAGAGAAAGGGAGGGGGAAGAAAGGAGAAAGAAGGAAGTATTTGAACCATACTAAGCCTGCTTTGAGCTTAGGAAGCCCCTGACATTTGTATTAACTACAAGTTTCAGAAGAAGCCCCTGCCTAGTTGACTTCTAATGCCTCCAATAAACAATAGGAATGACTTGGCATCATGGGTCCCCACTGCCTCTGCCCCTGATCTGGGAGCCCAGTCTCTTGGAAGGGATAGTTTTAATAGAGGGAATAGAAAGCAAACCAAGACCCTCTACACAAATGATAAACTTGCTTCCTTAGGGAGCAATTAACAGCAGCAGACTGTAGGAGACAAGACGACAAAGCAATGGGGCACAATGAACTGTCCCAAGGACCCTGTGACTTAACGGTATCCCGGTTTTACTGTAAGACAACAGATGCCCCAAGAGGTTGGGCAGCTTGCTCAAGATCACACAGCTAGTAAGCTAGTAAGCCCACACTCGTCCGTACCCCATTATAGGGAGACCAGGCCCAGCATTTATGAACTTAAGTTGGTTATCTTTAAAACAGAGATGGGGCGGTGCCTGTGGCTCAGTGGGTAGGGCACTGGCCCCATATACCGAGGGTGGTGGGTTCGAACCCGCCCTGGCCAAACAGCAACAAAAAAAAAATAGCCGGGCATTGTGGTGGACACCTGTAGTCCCACCTACTGGGGAAGCTGAGGCAAGAGAATCACCTAAGACCAGGAGTTGGAGGTTGCTGTGAGCTGTGATGTCAAAGCACTCTACTGAGGGCAATAGAGTAAGACTGTCTGAAAATAAATAAATAAATAAATAAAATAAAATAAAATAGACATAGAGATGGAATTCACATACTATGAAACTTATTCCTTACCAGTTCAGTGCTGTTAGTGTTGTGAAATCATAACCACCATTTAATTGCAGAACATTTTTATCACCTTAAAAAGAAAACCTGTGCCCATTATGTGCCCAATATGTGCCTTTTTGCATCTGGCATCTTTTATGTAACATGACATTTTAAAGGTTCCTCTGTGCTATAGCATGTACCAGGGCTGTGTTGCTTTTTTTTAACCTCCTCAGCAGCCCAGAGCTCCAAGAAGAACTGCATTCCTAATGGTGGCTGGATGATATTCCATTTTATGGATATATCACAATTTATCTATTCAGTTGTTGATAAGACATTTGGGTTGTTTCCACTTTTGGGTTATTATAAATAATACTGCTATGAACATTCATGTACAGGTTTTTCTGCAAACTATGTTTTCATTTCTCTTAGGTATATATTTACACATGGAATTGCTAGGTCGCATGGTAATTCTATGTTTAACTTTATGAGGAAACACTAGACTGTTCTCCCACAGTGACTGCAGCATTAGACATACCTACCAGCAGTGTCTGAAGGTTCCAATTTCTCCACATCCTCATCAACACTTGTTAGGGTGTGTCTTTGGTTATAGCCCTCTCAATGAAGTGGTATCTCATTACGCGGTAGTTCTTTAAGACAAGTACTTATTCTTTGCTCCTAGATTGGCAATAACTTTTATGTTAGAATGTGCTTCCTTAAATCAAGTAAAAGTTAGATGGACGCACATTTAGTAAGAAGTAAGTCCTACGAAACTAAGATGACCCTTAAGGATTAAGCTCCCTTCACTAATTTCATATTAAATTATTATTATTATTATTATTATTATTATTATTTTGAGACAGAGTCTCACTATGTCACCCTGGGTAGAGTGCCGTGGTGTCACAGCTCATAGCAACCTCAAACTCTTGGGCTTAAGTGGTTCTCTTGCCTCAGCCTCCCAAGTAGCTGGGACTACAGCCACCTGCTACAATGCCCAGCTATTTTGTTGTTGTTGACATTGTTGTTTAGCATGCCCAGGCTGGGTTCGAAACCATTAGCCCCGGAGCATGTGGCCGGCACCCTAACAACTGAGCTATGGGCGCGGAGCCGCTTTCCTTATTTTCATCACAAAACCTTAGTACAGATTAGCAATTCTTTCTCTAGTTTCTAAAAACCTTCTTTCCAAAAGAATGTCCTAGATAGCCCAGTATTAATGATCATGAGCACATCTAATGCCCAGATCCTTGTTTCTAATACCATTCTTTAATAAAAGGAATTGGGGCTTCATAGAGAAATGACTGATTTTAGAAGGGGGCGAGCAAACACAAGATGAGATCGGAATACCTTTTAGTTCCAGAGAGTAACTGTGCTCAAAGGATCCCAAAATGATGACATACGTCAAAGGGACATAGGAGCCAACCGAAAAAGCTAGAACAATTTGAGCAACGAAATAAAAAAGATAACACTGGATTATGACTCAAAGTATAAAATTAATACCCAAGCATCTATGCTTAAAGGTTGAAAAAATAATTAAGTGGGGTGAAAATAGAACAATCTGGGCGGCACCTTTGGCTCAGTAAGTAGGGCACATATACCAAGGTTGGCGGGTTCGAACCCGGTCCTGGCCAAAACTGCAATAACAACAACAACAACAACAACAACACAATCTCCCATATAGAAGAATTCTACCCAATCTTCCAAATAATTGAAGTAGACACCCCTCAAGGAGGTAGAAGATAACTGTCATCCCTTAGGTACAGAATGTGAATGTTGACATCCTTGTAAGGACTACAGTATGGAAAGGGCCAGGGCGAGGGGAGAGGTAAGAATCCTTAAGAGAAACCTGGAAAACCTCGTCTCAACAAGATCAGGGCCAACACTATTGATGACAAGTCCTGCTGGTAGCGTGTACTCTTGATGTGATGTGATGTGTGTGCCTTTTTCCCTCTGTCGTCTTTCTTCTCCCCAAAGCCCCACAACCCCTAACCTGGTTATGAGAAACGCTCCAGACATACTCCATTGGAAGGATATTCTATGACAGACCTAATCAGCACCCCTCTAAACTGTCAAGCTCACCAAGAACAAGATAGGCTGAAAAACTGTCACAGCCAAGAAGAATCTAAGGACATAGGACAGCTAAGTGTGGTATGAGATCCTGAGGCAGAAAAAGGACACGACGTTAAAAACTAAGGAATTCCTAATGAACTATGGACTTTAATTAATACTAATATATCACTATCAGTTCATTAATTATGACAAATGTAAGATACTAATGGGAGAAAAACTGGGTGTGGGGTTTTTGAGAACTTGTGGTAATATTCTTGTCACTTTTCTGTAAATCCAAAACTCTTCTAAAAATAAAGTTTATTAAATATTAAGAAATAGGCTTGGTGCCCGTAGGTCAGAGGTTAGGGTGCTGGCCACATACACGGAGGCTGGTGGGTTCGAACCCAGGCCTGCTAAACAACAATGACAATGCCAACCAAAAAAAATAGGCTTCATGGGGCAGGTGCCTACAGTCCCAGCCACTTGGGAGGCTGAGGCAAGAGAATTGCTTAAGCCCAAGAGTTTGAGGTTGCTGTGAGCTGTGATGCCACTGCACTCTACCAAGGGTGACAAAGTGAAACTCTGTCTCTAAAAATAAATAAATAAATAAATAAATAAAATAATAATAATAATAAAAAAAATATATATATACACATATATTAAGAATAGGCTTGGTGCCAGTAGCTCAGTGGTTAGGGTGCTGGCCATATACACCAAGGTCGGTGGGTTCGAACCCAGGCCTGCTAAAGAACAATGACAACACCAACATAAAAATAGTCGGGCGTTGTGGCAGGCACTTATAGTCCCATCTACTTGGGAGGCTGAGGCAAGAGAATCGCTTAAGCCCAAGAGTTTGAGGTTGCTGTGAGCTGTGATGGTACCGCACTCTACAGAGGGCAACATAGTGAGACTCTGTCTCAAAAAAAAACTCCTAATAATAAATAAATAAATACATAAATATTAAGAAATAAAACCTTAAGGAAAGGAATAACCCAGAAGTACCGGGCTGGCTTCCCTCATCCCTGGCTGGTGAGCTCTCCCTTGAGTCCCCACCACAGCATACTCTACTTGACTGCTCTGGCTCCACTCATTCACAGAATACGTCCTGAGCTCTTAGTGGGGGCCAGGCCCTCTGCTAGGCCCAGGAACAGCAATGGCCAAGAAAACATGCATTTTCCCCTCAGCCTTGCTGGGGTCTGGTGAGGGGAAGACACCCTGCCATTGGGGCTGGGTCCTCCAGTAGCCAGGGAGGCAGCTGCTGTTTGCTGAGTGAACATTAAGTCCATCCCCGTTGCTCTGTGCATTCTGTGCAGTCACTTTCAGTGGCTGTAAGGCATTTAATGACACTGACACCACTGAGACACTTGGGCTTGGTGGTACATTAGGACTTTTCTTTTCCAAAAAACACTTTTTTTCTCATTATAAAGGTAAATATGATGATTTAAAAGCCAGAACAAATAAAAGTCTCTCATAATATTACCTCCTGAAGATAGCTATTATTTCTATAGTATGTTATTTTTCTTCAAATAACCTTTGTGCAAGTTTTAACATACTGATTTTTTTTTCTTTCTTTTTTTTTAAATAAGATCATAATGAAAATATTTTTCATCTATTGCCAAATCCTGTATTTTGTAGACATCTTTCCAGTCAGTGTGTTTGGCAATATATATGATGATCTGCCCAGTTTTCTGCCTCCCCCAGACTTGAACTGTGTCTACAGCCCGATCCCCTCTTTCAGGAGGCTGGAGAAGCTGTGTGTCCCAGGGCACTCCAAGCAGAGCCACGCAGGACTGCAGGTATTTTCCATGGTGGGTGCTTGGGCCTCCTCTGTGCTTTAGTAAGGGATTTCCCCTTCTCTCCTCTCAACCCCTGCTGGGGTGGGGACAGAGGTAGGAGCCCCACCCTGGAGGAGATGCCCAAAGCAGGCATGAGTCACTCAGATGCACTTCCGGAGTGAAGTCATGCTGAGAAGCTATTTGCAGAAACCTTACTCAGTGAGAAATAAGGAAAGGGACAGGGCTCCTGTCTCAAGTGGGAATCTGGTATCAGCTGATAATGAGAATGGTTAGGTTCTCCCTTTGCTGGCCTTCCTAGATCAGAGGCTGAAACCAGAACATGAGGGCCATTGTAAATTACCCAGGGTTTCCCCTTCGGGGAGATTCCTAGGTTACTTTCACTGATAAGAAGACTACCTAGTTACACCCGGGTGAGGCTGGGCGAGGGAGGCACTAGGGCTGGTTTCACCTCTCAAAGGACAGATGCAATTCCCTCCTGCACCTCAAAGTCCAGCACCGTGGGAACACCTTGAATGCCAGCTCTGGCTCCGCCTCTCACAAAACTTGAGCAAGGAGCTTCCAACAGAATTTATCCTTATGAAAACGCCTGGCCACCAGGCAGTGCTAACCACAGGGGACATTCAGGTGACTATGTCTCATGAGATCCCCAGGTTACAGGGTAATGCTATTTGCTCCTGCTAGCCTTTGAGATTCTGGGCATCCCAGTTGTGCGTGGAAGAAAACCTTTTTAGTTTCTTTGAAGCACTTGTAGAGATTGCAGTATTGTGCTCACATGTTCAATGTCTGTTCTTCCCCACAACCCCCTAGACCAGAAGCTCCTCGTGGCAAGGCCTGCCTGATGTGAGGCACACAGTAGATGCTCAATAAATTTCCAGAGAACCGTGATGGCCATCAGCCAACTGTCTGACCATGACCCTTCTTTATCTGTAAAATGGACATGCACTAAACCCAATGCCTAAAACACAGCAGGAGTGTAATAAAGTCTTCTTTGTCATCATTGTCAGAAGTGATAAGGGTCCTGACCCCTTCAGTAAACTGCTGCTTGCCCAGTACTTATGAATTGGCCTTTGTTCATGGACTCCAGAGGAAGAAGAATGAGAGAAGGGAAGATCAAAAGCAACTACTATGCCACCTTTCTAAGAGGATGCCTATCAGAGCCGTAGGACTCTGTAGTGGGGATACCCTCTTGGCTTCTAAGCCACAAGCCCCACACCTGACACCACCGGTAGGAAGCAGTAACAAGCAATCCATCCCTAATTGCCCTTTTTCAGAGCTTTTCCTGATCCAGGCTGAGGGCACTAACTAGCCGCAGGAGGTCAGTGTTAAGTTAGCTCACTGACCAGTTTCTGCTCCCCCCAGGTAAGGAGACAGAACTGGGCAGACAAAGCCAGACTGTCCTCCTTGAGATAAGGGCTCCAGGTAGCAAAGTCCTGACCAGAGTGAGCTGTGTGTGAGGTCTGGGTAGGGACTGTCCCTGGTTTCCTGCTGCCCAGGCTCATAGGCAGGCCAGCTGCCCACAGGAGAGAGCTTCTGCTGGGCGCTTGGGGTGGACAGACATGCATGGACATGGGACACAGGCTGGGGGGGGACAGCTCTGCAAGGGAGGAGGTCCCTGGAGATTCTTGTTGGAAGGAGATTAAAAATGGAAAAAGAGAGGCTGGAGAAAAAGAATTAAATATAGTATTTTTCCCTTGAAAGAAGAGGACATTTGGAATGGTTTCTTCATGTGAAATGCATTTTGAAATAGCTGAGAAAATATGGAAATTTTCTCCTTCTATTGCTCTTGTAGTAGAAGTTTAGAGAATTCACATGTATCTTCCACCTCTGGAAGGTGAAGGTCAGAAAACACAGAACTCAATTTAACGTACCTTTTAAGAAAAAAAATGTTTTTTGTTTTTTTTTTTCCAGATTTGGGCTGGTTCATCTGATAGGTTTCAGAGAGTTTATGTCTTGGGCTAGAGGAGGGTCTTGTGCCTCTATATTTCCCTGACAGCAGCATTTTCAGTTGCAGATGATAGGTAGCTGGAAGCGGAAGAACCCCATTTTCTTTTGATCTAGTCCCTGCACTCCTCCCCTCAATTTATGGATGGAGGCCAGAGGCCTCAGTGCCCAAGGCCAGGCCTAGATCTCCAGGGGAAGCCTAAGTGATTGAGACGCCGATACATCAGGCTGGTTGGCCAGGCCAGGAGAGAGAGGAGGATAAAGAGACGAAGAGCCAGAAGGGGATAAACTGGAGGAGGGGGAGATAAACTCCTTTGTATCCGCTGCCCGGCCTCTCCTTGATGGATTAGCACCTTCCTCTGCCCTAATCATTCCAGACAACCTGCATCTTGGGTGTGCCTGAGCCAGCTGGGAATGCTCAGGGATTAGGACGCTATCTTGGCAGCTATGACCTGTAGGGGAAATAATGTTCTCCCCTCCGTGAACCTCAACTTTATGAGAAAGTTGAACATAAGTAGAAAGACTTAAAATCATTTAAATTGTATGAGACAAGCAAGCTGTTTAGAAATATTTTATGGAGTTGTGGCGGACAGCAGGGGCTTTGGGGACAGATCCTTTACCTCTTCTAGACCATCCCGGACAAGTTACTCTACGTGGTGTATGTTTTCAGGTTTTCCCATCTGTAAAATTGAGCCCACAGCGCCCACCTCTATCAGGTTCTTAAGGGGATTAAATGTGTAAGAGTAAACATTGACTACTGGTACCTTTTATAAACTATCAATGTGCCTGTACCCTTGTGATCTTTTTTTTCATTTTTTTGAGACAGAGCCTCAAGTTGTTGTCCTGGGTAGTGTTGTGGTATCACAGCTCACAGCAACCTCAAACTCCTGGGCTCAAGTGATTCTCCTGCCTACGCCTCCCAAGTAGCTGGGACTACAGGCGCCCACCACAACACCTGGCTATTTTTTGGTTGCAGCCATCATTGCTGTTTGGTGGGCCCGGGCTGGATTTGAACCCGCCAGCTCAGGTGTATGTGGCTGGCGCCTTAGCCACTTGAACCATAGGTTCTAAGCCCCCTTGTGATTTTCTTAATGTTCTGATTTTAAATTGTTTTCCTGTTATCTCTATAAGTTCTTTTTTGAGACAGAGTATAGGTCACCCTGGGTAGAGTGCTGTTGTGTCACAGCTCACAGCAACCTCAAATTCTTGAGCTTAAGCCTCCTGAGTAAAGCCTCTTGCTTTAGCCTCCTGAGTAGCTGGGACTACAGGTGCGCACCACAATGCCCAGTTATTTTTTGGTTGCTGTCGTCATTGTTGTTTAGCAGGCCCAGGCCCGGCTCAAACTCGCCAGCCTCAGTGTATGTGGCCTGCGCCCTACCCACTGAGCTATGGGTGCTGTCTTTTTTTTGAGAGTCTCACTACAACGCTCTCAGTAGAGTTCTATGGCATCATAGCTCACAGCAACCTCAAACTCTTGGGCTGAATTGATTCCCTTACCTCAGCCTCCCAAGTAGCTAGGACTATAGGTGCCTGCCACAACACCTGGCTTTTTTTTTTTTTTTTTTTTTTGTAGTTGTCATTGCCATATAGCAGGCCCGGGCCAGGTTTGAACCTGCTAGCCCAGGTATATGCAGCCAGTGCCCGAGCAGCTGAGCTACAGGTGCACAGCCAGTCTCTATAAATTCATTTGCCACATTTACAAATACGACGAGAAGATGCTCTTTGTAAAGGCTATTTACACTTTAGGAATTATCATTCGTGTAAGTCCCAGGACAAGCTGGCTTCAGTGGGGACTGGAAGGAAAGCCCTAGGCTACATACACAGTCACCAAGAAGCCCAGGGGGCTCTCAGAGGTAACGCAGAGTCTCCCTCTCCTTCAAGTGAGTTACTGCTACACACGGGAAGGGGTCTGACCACAGGCATAAGCAACTGTGAAAGCTTGTCGGAGCCTCAGTGAACAACGGCCCCCACCCGCCAAAAGAAATGAAATCCTGGAAACACCCATTCTAAGTCCAGCCCGGCGTGGCCCACCTGCTTTTCTGCAGCTCTCATCTTATTTGGGAGGACAGAAGTTTGGCCTTGACCAGGGCATCCCTGTTTGAGCCACTCTGGCTTCCTTAAGGATGTGCAGGGAGCCAGGCCACCCAAGGCTCTGGGCACTGTGGTCGCCCTCAGCTTCCTCTGGCACCTGAGAAGGAAGGTCGTGATGAAACGGAGCAGAGCAGGCCACTTTTGTCCAGAGACATACTGTTCCCCCAGGAGGTCAATGTCCATCTTGCCATCTTCCCTGATACCACCTGGCTTCCTGCAGTAGCCTCGCTGATCTTGCCACTCCCAGCTTTGTGCTCCATTCCCGACAGAACAAAGATTCGTAAGACCTGTCACAACAGTGGTTCTGAACCTTCCTAAAGCCATGGCCCTTTAATACAGTTCCCGTGGGTCGTGACCCACAGGTTGAGAAGTGCTGTGTTACAACCAAGAAGCCAAATCTGAACATGCCAGTCTTCTACTCAGTCTTCCTGCGCTGCCTGCTCTGGCCCACAGCGCAGTCTCAGTGAAAGTCTCTAGACTGGCGTCAACACCCCATATCATTCCCTGTACCCGGCCTCTCAACGCCACGACACTGGCCACCTTTCTGCTGTCCTCTAACACACCAGCTATGCTGCAGTCACAGGGCCTTTGAACTATTCCTTTTCCTAAAGAGTTGCTTCCCCCAGGCATCTGCACGGCCACCCTCACCTCCTTCAGGCTTTTCCCCAAATGCCACTTTTTCAGTGAGTCTATATCTAATCCCTGACCTGTATCTGACTGTGTCCAGCTTTGCCTATCCACATTCCCTGCATCCATTTCTCCATAACACTAACCACCAACAAATATACTGTGCCTTCTATTTACACTAATCCAGGACCTGCCACGTGCCAAGTACGTAATACACACGATCCTGTTAAGTTTTGCAACAGACTCCACTTTATAAATGAGGAAACCAAGGCATGAAAGCGAAGAAATTGGCCTGAGCAGATTGTTGTCTGAGCTGTTCTCAAGTCCTGCCGTCTCCCAGGACTATTCTCCTCCCCTTGTTCGGTCCCATTACTCATCACATTCCCTTTGTAATCTCTGGTGTCTGTATTCCCTGCTGGGCTGGCGCTCTGTCTAGTACCCAGGAGGTGCCCAATTCGTATCTATAGAATGAAAACACCGGGGTGACAGGTAAGGTGGTTCCACGTGGCGGGTTTGCCATCCTGTCCTTTTCCAGCACCAGGGTTGGTGTGCCCACCTGCTGAGCTTGTCACAAATGTAACCTGCGGTATACTCCGAGGCTGAGCCAAGCAAGACTTCACTGTTATGCCTCTGCCTTTTTTCTATCCCCACCCTGGGCTTTCTGCCAAGAGGAAAAACTGCCCAAACAGACTGTAAAACAGGCCTTTCTCTATAACTCTGACGTGTCCATGGTGCAAGGTCAAGTCCTTTGACAAGTGTCCGTGGAAGCACAGCCCTGTAGGACTGCAGCCAGCTCTCTGCCCCACCCCCACCTTGACAAGGCTCCACCTCAGACCCACTATCTGCCAAAGGGCAGGAAGGGACTCTGGTACAAATGGACTGCTTTCCCAGAAAAGCAAGGTTTCTATCTCCACTAAGGCATTTCCCCCAATAAATATTGTATGAAGAGCCACAAGGCCAGGGATGGAATTAGCACTTAATAGTCAGGTGGAGTTTCTTATTTCATTTCCACAATCAATTTCCTCACCACAAAAGATAGTTAATGGACACAGAAGATTTGACAATTCATATGAAAATCATCATAACTCACAACTTCTACTCATTACAGCCTGTTTTCTTCTCAGCCTTCTGGGAACCATTGAGAAGGAAAAGGTCGTGTTGTGTATAACCACCCACCCCGTGAAGCTTACCGCCGAGAGCTCACAAAGAAGGCCCTCCTTCCTGCAGTTCCTGAAATGTTTCCATTTGAAGCACAGACTCTATCAGCCAGTGGTGAGGCCAAGCTGCCAATAGCAAAGGCTCCAAAGCTCTAGCAGGTGCAATTCCATGGTTCTGTGCAGACCCACCCGGCCGCAGCACGTGGTGTGACCTTGTCCATTGAGAAGGGTCCTAAGAACGGGCTTTGCTTCCTTCAGTGTCAACCAGGTGCCCAAAGAGGACCCTGCCTGTCAGCACTGGGTAAAGACAGTGAAGATTTCCTACTAATAAACTACTAATGTACTGATGGATGTTTGGGTCACTCATCTCCTGTGCCGAGTTCCATCAGGTCTCTGCTCTTGAATCCTTAGGCTGAATTCAGAGATGCCAAGTTTATAGGGTTTTTAGGGCAAGAGAGAGAAGGAATGATAGACCTTATAGCAAGCTGTCTTTTTTCTGCAAGAATGGCATTCTGGTGTGGTGGTTAAAAGGAGGCGTGCAGAGCCATGTGATTTGAGTTCTAGCCCCCCTCTACCAGTTACTGTGTGGCTTTGGGCAAATTACTTAACTTCTCTTAGCCTTCGTTTCCTCATCTGTGCAGTGGACATGACAGTAGTAACCTCCTTCATGGGGGGTTGGGAGGATTAAGTGAGTTAATCTCTCTGCTTCCAAGGCCTACAAGAGGGAAAAGCTTCCCCGCACATCTGTAGGGGTGGGGCGAGGAGGTGGCATTCAACCAGGGACAATACAAGGGTACCTGCCCCAATCTCCTGGATTTCCAGCTGGATGACATCCCTGCTGCCCAGGTACCAAGAAGGGGGTGAGGGCCCTGAGGGGAAGGGGGCAGAGAAGGGCACAATGACCCACAGAATCTCCTCGGAGAGTCCAGCTTTGACAAGGAAAGATAACCCAGCAGTTTGGTTTTCCATCTGCACCCAGAGCTCCAAATGTTGATAATTTACTATCATTTTTAAGAGAGAGTGTTGAGCTCTCTCTCCTCCTCCCTCTCTGTCTCTCTCGGTCTCTCCTCTCCCCACCCCTTTCCTCTCTCTCTCTTTTCTCCCCCCTATCTCTCTTCTTTTCTCTCCTCCTTCGTGCTGCTCTGCAGCATCCCTTCTTCACCAATAAAAACTTTTTATACACACACACACACACACACACAAAGAGAGAGTGTTGAACTTGTATTCATTTTTACATAGAATATAAAATGTGTTATCTTTTACTGTAACATGGAAACATTTTCCCCTTCACCATCACGGACCCATGGAAAGTTTTTAGGATCTAAGATGAAGTTTATGTCAGAAATAGGCCATATTTCCCTTCCCCAAAGGCTGCAGTGAAACGCTTCTGGGGTGTCTTGTGAAGGTTCCACAGGATGACCTTCCCTTCCAGCTCCTTGTCTGCCTCAAAAGATGAGAGAAGCAAAAAGCAAAAGCCGTAACGGGAGTGCCTAGCCCTGCATCTGACTTCTTTCTGCATGGCCAGTTTATCTTAACTGTGCTCTTGGAATCCCCCTCATTTTTGAGGCCACTCTGCACATGACAATTCTGCACGGAAGGTGTGGGCTTTCTGCTTTTTATAAACAAAATCTGGATTCACTCATGCATGTGATGGTGCCTTTGGCCTTTCTTGTTAGGACTGCAGATCTGTCAAGCGCCTCTGTGTCACCCATGAGTCAGACCTGGCCACACCCACTAGATATGAGGCCTTATTACTGAACCAAGGAGGCAGGTGGATGGGAGTGGGAGCAAAGGGGCAGGCAGACCGCCATTTCCCACCATTAGGACACCCAGGCTGCCCCGACTCTTGGAACTGTGGGGCCTGATCTTTAAATGACTGTCAGGTGCTCAGTACATAGTATCTGAGGATTATGATGCCAACACTGATGTCATGCCGCAGTTGCCACACTCACAGCAGTCAGTCAGTAGTTGCTGGACTGTGACATTTTATGGGTGGGGGGGGGGGGCAAGAGGCAGCAGGAGGGGTAGGAATGCTGTGAGAGAGTTCTGTAAGTTTTAATTGCATTAACTCTGAGGGAAGGAGAGGTGTTGGTGACCTAAGGGAGTAGGGGATTTGGCGTCCAGCTGGGGTCTTCTGCACCTGAGTGGCAGAGCTAGCTAATCGCCACAGGACGATGTCTCCGGTGCCCTTACTAGGCACTGAGCTTGTGGGCATTGCCTCAGTTAATCCTTAAAGTCCCTTGCAGGACAGGCACAATCCTTATCTTCATTTGACAGATGAGGGAACTGAAGCTTTGCGAAGTCAAAGGACTTGCCCAGTCACAGCCAAGAGGAGGTTATTTAATGAGGACTTAACCTCAGGCCTGGCCCCATGAACCAAGTCCGGGAGAGGCTGGGCTCTCTTCAGAAGAGGATCTGTCCCCCTCCACAGCCCTGTCCCTGCCCCATCCAGCTCACAGGCAGTCTGTAGCTGAGAACCTGATAAGGAAGCAGACGATTCAAGGAGAGGAAATACCTGCTGTTGAAACTTTCTACCTTTTCAAAAAGCTGTCACACGCAAGAATGCAAGATAACCTTGGCTCCCTAAGAGTAGCCCTGGAATTGTAAGTGGTGGAGGCTGTTTATCTCACACTGACCAGGGAAGACAGAGGTAAGGAAGCATACCCATTTCAGATCCTACTAAGACAAAGACTGAAGACTAGACTCTTGACCTGGGCAAATCACTTGACCCTCCTAAACATCATACTCCTGGGAGAACAGAAATCCCGAACACCTCTAGACTGCGTTCTAGCATCCTTGACGCTTACTTCCCATTCAATAGCTCCTTTAGTCAGCCAAAAAAAAAAAAAAAAAAAATCCTAGTTGGGAGGGCCTAGTTGTATCCCTGTCTTATAGATTTATTATCTGTGAAAATGGGAGCCACAATATTGATTCTCTTATAAAGCCTCTAGCTGATGCAATGAGATCGTTCATAGAATGTGATAAAAGCTTGAAACCTAAGGGCAGACCTAAGGTCAAGGTCAAGCATCTCTCCAGACCAGAACCAGCCCTGGGCATTCAGAGCAGGGTTCTTTCTTCAAAGACACACCCTGACCCAGGGTATCAGGACAGTGACGCAACAGAGGGCATTTCACAGGCTTATAAAAAGTTGTTTGGGAAAACCCTATCTGGCTGTGACCAAGATCCTTCTATACCCTAGAAGAGGGGACATATCTGGAGAAAAGATGGGGACTGACTCTTTGGCTCAAGTCCAGCACTGCAAAACATTCACCCTTCTGAAATTCACAAACCACCACTTTCTTTCAGCTCCTGCCCTGACTGCCTAGAAAGGGATGCTGACCTCTACAGAGGTCACTGACGACCAAGGGAGGTGTTTGTTGCTTTTTTAAAAATCACTTCCATTTGTTAAATGTATAAACAGCTCTAAAATATTATACTAAGGTGCTAAGAGGGCAATCTATCAGGCTCTCATGACCTTTGAAAACTCAAAATGAAAATGGAACCAGGCCCAGGCTGACTTGCAGTGAGAAAAGCAGATAAACAGCAGTTTCAGGGGCAGGACAAAGAGACTGAAAACCCTGCACATTTTCAGCATGTGACTGGAATAATCCACAGCTGGGCCCCTAGCACAAAAACGCAGAATAAAAAAATATTCAGAAAACAGGGATATCTCATTATGCCTGAGTGGGCACCTACGTGCTACCTGTATTAAGCTTTCCGTGCAGATCATCTCATTTAATTTCATTGACTCTTCATAGTGGACATGAGGTGGGCTTAGAGTCAGTGATTTGGGTTATTCTAAATATTTACCCCCACTCACTCTCTCTACCCCGCTCTACTCACTGTTGTGACCTTGGGCATGTAACTTCCTCAGATGTACGACCGGGACACCCGGGTCTATTTAACAACACTGCTGTAAAAATCAAGGGACACATCCACACAGTGTGCTGGCCTTAGGATCTGGACACTGTCCTCCACAAATACAGCTGCCATGATGATGACAACCGATACTAGCCCCCGGGCTGACACACGTTGTTTCTATCTCACACGCAATAAAACCCGAAACTCCCTGGCTCAGAGTTGTCTCCCCTCCCACAACCCTCCTGGTGACCTGGGTGGGTGGCCATCCCCTCCCAAACTTCCCTAAAGGCAGAGGGCTGCAAAGTCCTTGTTTTTTCTCATAAGGAAATCACCCCCTGCAGCAAACCACCCAGGACCAGGCATTCAATTCTGGATCTTTCCATGGAAGCCGACTGTAAACCAAAGCATAGGAAATGCTTCGCCAGGCAGATCTGAGACCTAACTCTCAATTAACTGAGGTGTGGTGACACCTGAGGCACTCACGGGAACTGTGCCTGGGACAGCAACTTGTCTCTAGTTGTGCTGGGGTTTGCTGGCTGCTTTTCTTCTCTGATCCAAAGGAGCCTGGGGAAGGGGTGGAAGAGTGGGAGCTGATGTCTGGGTGACTCACAGGGATGTCACCTTCCAGATGGTAGTATATTGTTTTTTGTTGTTGTTGTTTAGCCGGCCCGGGCCAGGTTTGAACCCACCAGCCTTAGAGCATGTGGCTGGAGCTCTAAACACTGAGCTGCAGGTACCCAGCTGAGACGGCAGTACATTCTGAGGTATCCCAGAGTCCCATCCAAAGCTGGAGAGAGGATGGGGGCTTTCTGGAGGGCTGCTCCCTGGCACCGAGCACTGGAAAGGCTGAAGAGCTCAGGTCCCACCAGCTCCCCTCCTAAAATGTCCCCAGGTATCTGCTGCCACCGTGCTGCGCTAGTGGCATAGGAACATGAAAGACCTGGGCAGAGGAAAGGGGCCTTCCTGATCCTGGGGCCACTAACGTCTCTCACTCTGGGATGGCTTTGCTGCCAGCTGCTGGCAGCGCCCAGGCTCCATGCCTGGCATAAGCTCCTCTCAGGATTTTAGGGGTGTTCGTGGAGCGTATGCTGGATCAGTCAGGAGCTCGAGGACCTCAGGAGCAGGCCTTACTGAGGGGAGACAGGAGAGATCACCTACCTCACTCTCAATCCTCTCTCTCTTCCTACCAGATGGGAATTCTAGTCAAATAGAGACTTTTTTTTTTTAGACACAGAGTCTTACTTTGTTGGTCTTGGTAGAGTGCTGTGGTGTTACAGCTTATAAGAACTTCCAACTCTTGGGCTTCAGCAATTCTCTTGCCTCAGCCTCCCAAGTAGCTGGGACTACAGGCACCTGCCACAACACCTGGCTTTTTTTTTTTTTTTTTGTTATAGTTGTCATTGTTGTTTAGCAGGCCTGGGCCGGGTTCGAACCTGCACCCTAACCACTGAGTTACAGGCGCCACGCCAAAAATGGAGACTCTTCATACAAAAAAGGCTAACAAAAACCAGCAGGCAATATATGTGTTTCTTAAGCAAGTTCAACAAGAGTGGCCAAGGTGAGTAGCTTCAACAAAGGGCTTTTTGTTTGAATTTTTGTCTCCCTGAGCCTTTTTCTCAGTATTTATATACCTAGCCATTTCAACTTGCTTTGAACTCTGTTAGAAATCCTCACTTATTTCTTTAGGTTTTTGTTTTTTTAAACTTCATATTTACATTGAACAAATGAGTTTCTTTGTACTCAGTCACAACAAATCGCACATTTTACCAGGAGTTCAATTTCTTGTTTATTTTTTGCGGTTGTGTTTTGGAGACAAGAGTTTCACTCTATTTCCTTGGGTAGAATGCAGTGGCATCATCACAGCTCACAGCAATCTCAAACTCCTGGGCTCAAGCTATCCTGCTGCCTCAGCCTCCCAAGTAGCTGAGACTATAATACTCACCACCACACCTGGCTATTTTTGATAGAGATGGGGATCTCACATTTGCTCAGGTTGGTCTTGAGCACCTGACCTCAAGTGATACTCCTGCCTCAGCTTCCCACAGTTAGATTACAGGGGTGGGCCACTGAGCCTGGCCAAAAGTTCAATTTCTTTAAAAGTTAGTTGGTCCAAGGCCTCCTGTGTGAGTCAGTCTTGCCCTGTGGGCTGGTCAAGCTGTAGGCACCACTGTCATAGGCTGCCAGCATGCCGCTCACACCAGCACCATCCTGTACTCTCAACAGCACAGAAGAGATACAAATGTTCCTGACTTAATGATGTTTGACTTAAAAGTTTCCGACTCTATGATGGTGGGGCAGTATTATGTGTTCAGTAGAAACCATATTGCAAGTACCCATACAACCATTCTGTTTTTCACTTTGAATACAGTACATTCAATAATTTACATGAGATATTCATGTAAATTTATTTATAAAATGGGCTTTGTGCTAGATGATCTTGCCCCACTGTAGGCTAATATAAACGTTCTGGGCACATTTGAGGCAGGCCAGGCTCAGCTATGATGTTCAGTATGGTTAGGTGCATTAAATGCATTTGACTTAAGATACAAGGTCTTACGATTAAGTTCATGAACTCATCCTAGAAAAAAACGCTACATAGCTCATTGTTGAACATCACTATGGTCACCTGTGAAATACTCCCCTTGGGAAGCTATGCTCTGATGCCATGTCCAGTCCACTCTTCAAAACGATTCTGGAACTCTTTTTCTGGAATGGCCATCATAGCTGTTATCATTTGAAGGTTCTACAATTAAGTTTGTGAACTCAGCCCAGAAAAAGTGCTTTGAAATGAGGACTAGGTCAGACAATTGGTTTGCGAATTCATCTTGGAAAATGTGCTGCATACCTTGTTCCTGAATGTCACTATGGTCACCTTCTCTGAGAAGCTTCTCAGAGAGGAGAAAGCACTTTGGGCATATCCTCTAATGCCACAGGGCCCAGAATGTTCACAAGACGGCTGGCCATCTGGGGAGGCCAGTCCATGACCTTTTGAAAAAGGGAAGGCCATCTGAGCTTGACCCCACTTGGACATCTCACTCGGTGCTTTGTCCAAGACAAGTAAATATTTCTCAAGAGCCCATCGCCGTACAACATCAGGAGGGCTGACGAAAGCCCTCACAAAGCTTGCAGTATGGCTGGAAAACATGACCTTGCTGGTGTCAAGGAGTCTCTGTGACTTTGGCAGAATAACTGGTGCTCAGTGACCATGAAAGCTTCACTGGGGACTTAGTGATACTGGGAAGAGGTCCTGGAAGAGGAGCTGCGAAGTTCAGTTAAAGAGAGATGGGAGTAGGCATTTCAGTGAGGAGCAGAGGGAGAAAAGCACAGACTTTCTGGAATGGATCGAAGACAAGTTGCGAGGCACTGGTGTTCCTAAAAGACTAGAGGTGAGAAGGCTGGCAGAGGGGGGAAGCCGAGGGTATCACAGTAGTAGGAACCCTACATCCTATCTACTGGCAATACGGAGACCCTGAAGGTTCCAGTGCAAGAGCAGACCCCCAGGTGTCCTTAAATGGCCTCACGAGCCCCCCCAGGGCTACCAGATGGTAACTACCCAGAGGGGCAGGGAGTCCTCACTGCACCCAGGATCACCTGGCATATAGCACACACGCAGTGAGCACCTGTGGAGTAAAGTAACGACAAATGTGAATCTGGAATCTCTTCCCTCCTTGCCCAAATAGCTTTGTTTCCTGGGGGTGGGGGTGGGGGGGAACAGTAGAATTTATGGACATCAAATGACAGGGTTTTGGCCAACTGAAACAATTTCTCAAGTGACCCCGAGGATCAGCTTTCTGCAGAAATAGAAATGAAACTTTGCTCTGAAAGAGGAGGGATGAGAAAACTAAATAGCCAGAAAGACACTTCATCGTTCCAGTCTCCAGACCAATTCCAAGCCCCAGAAGCCTTGACTAGGTTTCTCCCTAAGAGGGAGGGTACTAACCCCAAGCTTCTTTCTGCAGCATACAAATCATCGGCCTCCACTAACTATGTTACAGCTGCCGTTACTGAGATGTCACCCTGTGTAAAGGCACTTTGTAAATTATCTTCTGCCCATTTAATCCTTAGGATAACATGGACAGGGAAATTCCATCATTTGCCATTTTGCAGATGAGGGAGCTGAGGTTCAGAGAGGTTATGTGACTTGCTGAAGATCACACAGCTAGTTAAGGGCAGAGCAGGACTCACCCCAACATGTTTTACTCTCTATACTTACTCCTCCTCCTGATCTGAGGCTCTACCCACACAGCTGGCAGGGAGAAGCTCCTGGACTGAGACAGGAACATTCTGGGCCTGGCTGCTGTGGAGAGAGGATTGGAGGAGCCTTTCAGAGGAGAGGAGAATGGCTCCTCCCTTCCTCTATGACAAAATAGAGCAGGTGAGGCTGCCCGTGGGCGTGGGCTAGGGCTCCGTGCCCTGACTTCAGAGGGCATCACTTGCTGTGAATCATGTCTTGGTGACAGGCAAGGGGCCTGCTCAGACAGTTCTGACACTGCCTCTGCTCTGGCTGTGAGAGCTGCCGTGGGAGAGACAGAGCTGGTCTCAAAAGGGGGACAGCACAGAGAAATACAGTCAGAGACACACAGCCCCAACACACTCCTCCACACTCCACTGAGCACCAAGGCTCAGTGGTCTCCTTGGTCACTGTTAACCAGGTGTCCACTCTCATGCCCAGCAGGGTTCAGGTCCCCTGGGCGAAGCCACGCACCCTCCCTGAGCTAAGAGAGAACACAAAGAATTCTTACTTTATCCCTCCCTCCTTCCCTCTGAGACAGAGTCTCTCTTTGTCACCTTCAGTAGAGTGCTGTAGTGTCATGGCTCACAGCAATCTCAAATTCTTGGGCTCAAATGATCCTCTTGCCTCAGCCTCCCGAATAGCTGGGGTTCCAGGCGCCTACTATTTTTAGAGATGGGGATCTTGCTCTTGTTCAGGCTGGTCTCAAACTCTTGAAGCTCAAGCAATCCTCCCAGAATTCTAGGATTACAGGCATGAGCCACCACACCCAGCGTATCTCATTGCATTATCTGCATTTGCATAAGACTCCTGAGACTATTTTTCAGGTGCAAGTCAAACATGTGAGTATGTTCTTCACACTGGAGCACTACACAGATAATGATGATTCAATGACACCAAAGAAACGTAAAGTGGAATTGAAGACACAATTGTTCCTCAAGACGCAACTAAAGCACAATGCAAGGAGATCCATAAGGAAGAAGAGAAGTGATTCACTGTGGACTTAAAAAACAATGGGACTTAGGAAGACAGAAAGAGGTCAAAATAGATCCTGGTTATCGGGGTTCTGTTTGTGCTCAGGGAAACCCTGGCGACTTTCCTCACTCTTTTCTATCCTGTGTGGGGCACCGAGGGATCTAAGAGGCCACAGCCATACTCCCAACCCAGCCTGGGAAGAGATTTTTATGAAAGATCCAACATTGATAGTCCCAGATGGTGGTTCTGAGTTCAGGCTCCAGGAGTCATGTAGGTGAGTGGAAAAGAGGGTCCCCTGACATGGATGGTCATTACACCACAGCGGGCCAGAGCCCCGTGACTCCACACGAGGGCAGAGTGGTGTCTGGGCCCACAGTGCGGGGGCCAGATGCACAGGCCCCTTTCGGAATCCCCGCATTTCCCCACTTCCTTTCAGTCTGCTCCTGAAGTGGCTACCCCTCTACCCTTGCTGGGGGCTGACTTCCCTCTTGGAACAGGCATCCTGGAGTGTCTGGGCAGCTGGCAGCCACCACTGCTTCCCCAGCTCCCCGTGGTCACCGGGGAGTAGTACCAACTGGGGAGCAGCACAACCTGAACCCCCATGGGCCACTGACCCCTAAGGCAGTGACCAGTTTCCTAACCTGTGTGTTTTGGGCATCTCCTGGCCACTGGCCCTTACCCCACCCTGTTTACAAAGAAACTTCCAGAAGAGAAGAGGCAGAAGGGGGGGAAGGGGAAGAACGTGGGTAGAAGGGGAAGATGGTGGAGATCCTCCCAGTCTTCACCCCAGCACCTCCCTGAGGTTTAGGAGCTCACCTGCCCCAGGGCTCCACCTATTTCTAATAACCCTTTTATTTCCAAGGTATACTTAAAAATCTTTGCCTAACTTGCAACCACAAGAATCCTCCCTTCCTTACATAGTACCAGAGCCAGTGAGACTATCAGGTGGGCCAGAAGAGGTTGGGAGGATCTTCAGGAAGCCTGGACACCTGGTCCTCCCCTAACTCAACCCAGGTGGCTGTTACCTGGCCCACGCATGGCTCAGGTCCTGGATCCATCCCTGTATCACAGCTGCCAGCTATGGAGAAGTCTCCTGCTCATGCTGGCCCTAACCTCCCTCCCCCACTCTCTAGCGAACTCCTATCTCTAACGAAAGGGAGGCACAATCCACCTTATCTCCTTAGCGTTCTTCCCAGATGACAGCATGGCTGTGGCCTGTTGCTAAATCAGAAACCCCAGTCTGGCCTGAATGCACAGTGAGTTTGGGAGAATCCTTGCCACTTTCTCCTAGTTCATCACCTGTACCTGGGTCACTGCCCAGAGGCCTCACCTCAGCCAGGTGACACCAGAGGACTGGGACTCCTTTCTTCTTCCTTCAGAGTGACAATGAGCAGTGCTAATGAGCTGGGAACCGCCCTGGCCCTGCTGCAGACAGACCTGGCCCCACTTAGAGAAGGCGCCCCCCTCATTGTGGCCCTGCTTAGTGGAAAGCCAAATGCCTGTGGGTATCACTTTGTCTTCCTGCCTAGAACAAGTGTCTCTTCCTCCTTGCACCACCCACTAGAAGGGAGTAAAACTCTTCACTCCCCAAAACCACTTTCTTTGCCTTGTCTGGCCGTCACTCCCCTGGACTTAAAATTGCCAAGTCCCCCCACTTTAACTCTCCCTCCATGAAGTTCACTGGTCCTTCCTCAGGGAGACCACAAGGGCCCTGGTCACATAGATTTGTGATTTTCTATGTGGTACAGCACCCAATGAGTCTGAATGACTCTGATGCCCACACTGTAGTTGATTTAGAATCCATGGGGGGTGGGGGTGAGGGCAAAAATAAATCACATCGGTAACAGTCAAATCGAACACATGAACTTAATAAAACACTGACAGAAAATAAACCAGTGGCCCAGCCACTAGTGACCAGTGCAATGTTGATTTTTTATTTTTTCCCCATTCTGGTCCCTGGTGAATGCCCCTTAATTCTGGGAAAGGCTCCCTTTCGCCTTCTCAGTTGGGCCTGAAGGAATACTGCAGTATTTCAGCCTTCAGTTTCCAGCAGAGAAACAAACCCGGTTTTGTCATATAATTTTCTGCACCTCCACTGTAATAACACATCATTTGTGGATCTGTGCTAAAGCAAACACCATATGGTGCCTGTGTAAAAAGCTGTCCGGGGTTCTGACCTTCCAGTTGTAGGGGGTTTGTTTAGGGAAAAGGAGGTGGAGTGGGAGTGGGAAAATCAAATCGGTAATGAGACACGGTGTCGGCAACCTGTACAGTGTGGCATTCGGGGGCTCAGTGGCGTTAAACCGAGGCTGATGTCAGGTTCCAAACATGCAGGGCGACGGCGCCAGTGATTACTTTCTTTCTTTCCCAAGTGAAAAATGGTTCATGAAGTCTCTCTTCCCAGTCTTTTATCTCAACACACACATTCTCTCTCTCTCTCTCTGCCCCCCAGAAGGGGTAGACAGGGAGCTACAGGCTCTCCAAAGGAAAATTATATCCCCACAAATCCTGCTGGCGAGTCCTCGGTTTTGTGGACTGTCACAGCCGTGCAGCTGCAAGGAGACAAGAATCCGCCCTGTCTCCAGCCCACGATTTCTTGGGTCGCTCTGAATCGCTACCACTCCGGGCCTCACCCCAACACAGAGCCACTCACAGCAGTCAAATGCCCTCTGAGCAGCTTTGCTACCAAAATGCAAACCTATTTAAGACATTTAAAACTTCTAAATATACAATGCAACTTCATTGTTCCTCATACATGAAAGGACGCCCACTCACTATTATAGGAGCAGCGGTCATGGTCCTGGTAGGCTGGTTTGTTATGAACACAGGTCTTAAAACAGATCTCTGAATTCCGACTTGCCCTTTCTGAACACACATAGAGGAAAACAGCTCTACAATGATTTAATACCTGGGCCCTCACACAAGAGGGAAAAATTCAAAGAAAATTGGTCTAACAAATGTGGGCCTGAACCATGTATGGCTCAGGAAGTCCGGACTCTATGGCATCAGAGAAGAAAAACATGTGACTGAAGCATTTAAAATTGGTATTTGTCGAGGTGAAGGAGCGTTTCAGACTAGAAAGGCCTGCAGAACCCACCCATGGTAAGAGCAGGCTTGCCGTTAATGTCCAGAAGAATTGGGCAGCCTCCAGAACTGATGAAAATGTCCTGAATCTGTGCTGTCCAACACAGCAGTCACTAGCCCATGTGGTTACTGAGCACTTGAAATGTGACTAATATGTTGAGGAACTGAGATTTAAAATTTCATATTCATTAAATTATAAAATAGTCATATGAGGCTAGTGGCTCCCATACTGGACAGGGCAACAAGATCAAACCTCAGATCTGTTTATTAAAAACTTAAGAACTATCCCCAGCCAAGCTATGTGACAGTTGATATTGTTCGTTCTTCTCAAAACCACTGGGCCCTCAGTCAAGTTCATGTGTTCTAATACCAGGACACATGGCCACAAAACCCACGAGGCCGACAGGAGGATACCTGTCTTCCAGTCAAGATCGACCTGCTGTACACGGCCAGGAGACATTCTCTCCTAAGAGTTGTTAACCACCACATGGAACCACCCAAACTCTCCAAAGCACAGCCCATGAACCATGAACCATGTTGCCTTAGTCTCCTCAACCAGCGCGAATCCCTTGGGAGGTAAGGCCGAGGATGGGCTGCCCTCAGCTGCCTTTTGGGACCTTCAGAACTCCACTGTCAAGACCCCTTGGGAAAAAATCCAATCTGGCCAAGTGGCTCATGCCTGTAATCCTAGCACTCTGGGGGGCCAAAAGAGGAGGTGTGCTGGAGGCCACGAGTTTAAGACCAGCCTGGGTAACAGATGTCTGCCCTTGGATGTTTCTAACAGCACAATTCACAATCACAAAGACATGGACACAACATAAGTACACACCAATACATGAATGGATTAAGGAAATATGGTATATGCACACTATGGAATATTACTGAGCCATAAAAATGGTGACCTATCAAATGGTGTCTTTTGTGACAATGTAGATGGAACTAGAAATTATTCTTCTAAGTGAAACATTGCAAGAATGGAGAAACACACATATGTACTCCATACCAAACTGGAATTAACTGGTCAACACCTACATGCACATATGAAGTAAATCTCCATGAAAATCAAGCTGAAGGCGGAGGGAGTAAGAAATGGGTAAATGCACACCTGTTGGATATAGTGCACATTATCTGGGTGAAGTTAACTTTGACTCAACTTGTACAGAAAAAAAAAACAAGTATGTAAACACAAAACGTGTACCCCTCAATATTGTGAAAATTTTAAAACATTAATAAAAAAACCTTAGTCTTTAAAAAAAAAAGGGGGGGGGGAAGGAAAAGGAAGGGAAGGAAAGGGAAGGGAAAGAAAAAGAAAAAAATCAGCTGTAGTCGCATCTACTCCAAAGGCTCGGTCAGGAGCATCACTTAAGCCCAGGAGTTTGAGGCTATAGTGAGCTATGAGGACACTACTGCACTCCAGCCTGGACAACAGAGCTAGAATAGACCAAAATAAACAGACCAAAAACCGGGCCTGCGGCTGTGGCTCAAAGGAGTAGGGCGCCAGCCCCATATGCCGGAGGTGGCGGGTTCAAACCCAGCCCCAGCCAAAAACTGTGAAAAAAACCCCCACAAAACCACACATACATACAAAACAGACCAAAACCCCCAACAAAACCTCAATCTGCTTTGTCCCCATAAAAATCTCAAGATTAAGGGTCCTGGGCCTGTAAACTTTGTTTTGCTCATTCCAGCAATTATTGACTATCTCTGTGTATCCATCACATATCTTTCCCGAAGGTCATTTGAATATGGGATGACAATTTACAAATCTCTGTCCCGCTTTTTTTTCATTTAGTCCTCACAGTAAGAGAAAAGCAAAGGGAGGCATCATCAGATCTGTTTTACAGATGAGAAACACCATACAAGCCTGAAGATAATCCTGTGCTGCTTTGAGAAAGTTTCTTAACCTTTCAGTACTTCTAACCTCTGACTTCTGCCATCTGTATAATGGAAACAGCAACAATACCTGCTGTTAAAACATGCGCAGTCCTTAGAACTGTGCCTAGCACCTAGGGTGCTCTACAGAAGAAGCTCCTGCTCTTACAGGGAGGTGTGCTGATGGTGGTGGGGAGGGGGCACAATGCTTTACATTTACATACCCAGTTGTTTTTTGCCCCCTGTTCTGTTCACATTATCCTATGTATGAAGAGTTGAGCTCATGCCTGGTGAAGTCTAAGTGCTCAATGTATGTTTGCTGCTATTGTCAATTATTTCTATAGTTACTGTTATTATTATAATTATTCTCAGGCTTGGGCTTGTTGGCATTTTGGTCTAACAAATGCGGGTTGATCTCTCTACCCTAGCCTGACCTCTGCTCTCTGCCTGTCCTCCACAGGGAAGCTACTCAGCCTGGACAAGGATGGGTGGGTCAGATTTGACAAGTCTAGTTGGAATTAGGTGTGGTGATTTTATGGCAGGAACAAGGCAGGGAAGTTAAGGGAGGACGTGCTACCCCACACTCCTAGAATGGTTTGGGGGATACGTAAGAACCACTGCAGAAATTTGCAAACAGTGAACAGACCTATGGTTTTTTGGCGGGAGTTGGGGCGGGAGGAGGTGTGTGGAGAAAAGATGTACAACTCTGTCGAAATCTTACCCTACCCAGCTTCCTTTCTTCCCAGAAACAGACTCCTTTCCTCTGGGTGATGCACACATTCAGCCTTTTGTTGACATTCAGGGGTCTGTGGGGAGTCTCTGTCTCCTCTCTTCCTTTTGGCACCTGGAATCTGGCCTGGAGCCTTACAGAAAGTTGACTGGTGACACTCCAATGCAGAAGAATATAACCAATCAATGGCTTTTCAGGACGGGCTGGGCCACAGGGTCACATTTATAGTTGTCCTCAAAAGCTCAGCACTCCTAGGAAACTAGGACTAGTCAGTAAATCCCTACCAACCTTCCTCAAAGAAAAAAGAAAGAAGAAAAAAAGAGGGAGGAAAGAAGGAAGGAAGGAGGGAGGGAGGGGAAGAGGGTAGGAAAGAAGGAGGGAAGGAAGGAGGGAGGTGGGGAGGAAGGAAGGAAGGAGGGAAAGAAGGAGGGAGGGAAGGAAGGAGCATGAAATGTAAGGTAAGGCTCTGGAACAGGTGCTTTCCTGAGAAGCCCCTTCCCAGGCACAGAGAAGACAGAATTATACCCACCTTCCAGCACTTAGAAGCTTCCTGCCATGAAATCCCCACAGACCCTGAGAGCCGATGAGGGAGGTGGTCAGGTGGAACCAGGAGAAGCAAGTTGAATATAAAATGAAGGCTTTCTGAATGCAATAACCATCTGATCATCTGATCCCAGCCGATAAAGTACCTGCGCTCTGCAGGCAGATTGATGTACTGCCTCCTGAATAATAAATACATGAGGTTCCAACCGCTGATGACAGTGTAACTCAATGAGGGGTCTCTGAAGAGGGCATGTCAGCGCCTGCTCAGTTCGGGGGCTCTGGGAAGAATCCCAGATAGAGTTACTCCCCAGGATGTAGTCCAGAAACACATCCACATCCTCCAATGGATAAATCCGTAGTGATAAGGCATTCACAATTTTTCTAAAAAGGACATTTGGCTCAATATTGCCTCACTGGAAGAATTCCATAAAAGTCACTTATTCCATGGGTTTCTTAAAGCTTTAAATGCTCCCTCCATTTACCTATACAAAATCTGAAACCCCAAGGAGACTATGTGTCCTGTGCAGGGTCGTAGAAAAGGTGAGGGTAGAGTGGGGAGCAGGGGATTTGTACCCTACTAGCAGCCATGTCCCCCTGTCCTGCAGGGTTTAGAGAGTACCTACATCTAAATGACACTTCATAAGGCACTTTCGTATTTGTCTTGACCGCCCTCCGCTGGGTTTAATAACCAGAAAGATTTTCTAGAGAAAGGATGTAAGTTAATGTAAGAACAGAAATACTTTCGGTCAATATATCTGCTTGGGTGCAGAGTATCACAACTGTGATCAGGGAAGGCTCAGGTTTACCTAAGAGACAATGGTAGGCATATGTCCTGGCTTCGCAGAACTATTTAGCATAGGATTCCAGTAAGCAGCCAGTTTTTCCTTCTACCTTTGAAAGAAAATTTAACAACAATCCTCCCCTGCACCATTATTTTGGGTTTTTATCAACTGCCTTATGTGTAAAACATACTTTGTTTTTCCTGCCTGATATTATTTCTGAGGAGTCAAGGTGATGGTAACAAGGACGTGAAAGACAAACAATGGCTGAATTCTCATCGTATAGAGTAAGAGATGGGTCAGAACAGAATTATAAGCCCCGAGAAGGGTAGAGACTTTAAGGAGATCCAGTGCTTTTTAACTAGCTGTAATAAGTTAATCCACTTAGACCTCGTGCCATAATGGGCATGAAATACATTTATAATTATCAGCATTTTCACTCTTTTCAAATGCTATCACACACTCTCCTCTGGCTTCCCCCACCCCAAGGCATGGCCATTTTCACAGTTTGGTGAATGAGCTGTATTCTTCTGGCTTTTAACAAACACCACACAGTGCTGTCTGTACCACCCCCCAAATTAAGTCAGACTTGTTGCAACACAGCTGCAGCTCCTGGCTGCCAGCATCTCTGGAGGACAGCAGGACTTCCGACTTGGCAGGATGGGCTGCTGGTTTTTGCAGAGCCCTTCCAGCCCCAAATGCCACCAGACCTCTGGTACAGTGAGCCTGGCACCCAACAGAAAAACACTGCCTCACATCCTGATGTGAAACAGGGGAAGGCAATCATTCTCAGGGCTGTTCTTTATGGAGAAGTCAGCGATGCCTCGAGATGCAACAGGTTTGGTGCTTGGCACAGAGTGGACTCTCACAAATGGTGGTGTGAGTCAGGACCAAGCATGGTGCTTGGATCCTCTCTCCTAGGAATGCAAAGACTCTCCTAGCAAGTCCTCCTTCATCAATGCTCTTGTCACCTCCTTTTTGCAGCTACTGTTCCTTGAAGCCCCCAAAGGCTCGACTCCCATGATCTCCAATATGGATGCCTCCCCTGCAGACGAGGCACAGGCTGAAGTCAGATGGCTGTCTGTCTTAACGTTTAAACTTCAGCCTGTCAAACTTTATTCTCAGTGTCTTCAAGAGGGTGTAATACAGGGGAACAGACAAGATAAAGGAGAGGGGGAAACATAGCCCTCTGGTAGCAAAGCAAGCTGGGATGCACACAGAGGCTATGGGAACTGTCCATTACACCTCCAGCCACTACCAAATCCACCCCCAGCCCACCCCCACAGCCTTCCTCTATTAGCCTTGATAAATTGCAAGGCCCCACGGCAGGGACTGTTCCTTCCTCTTAGCTTTGTTTGAGGCATTGTCCTAGCAAAGCTCAAATAAAGGGGTATTATTAATGGTGACAATAATGAAATACTGTTTTCTCAAGGGCCTTTATGAGAGCTTGCCAGATCAACGCCAGGATGCTTCCTGCTGCCTCTTGCCCGAGGTTTTCACCTGCAAACCCTCAGTTGCCCAAGGATATATATATACATATATACACACACATATGTGTGTGTGCGTGCGTGCACGTGTGTGCGTGTGCACGAGTTGGTACCTACACTGCCCTCCACATCTAGTTAACCAAACGCCATCTTATTGTGTTCTCAGGTCCCTGAAAACTGGATGGAGGAGAGGGACCCAACAGAGCATATCAGAACGCCAGGAGAGGACTAGCAAGGCAGCCACAGGGGACAAAACCAGGCCAAGGAGGTAATGGGCCCCAGATTTGTTTTGATCTGAGCTCACTCCCAGCCCAGGGCCTTAGTGCTAAATGACTCTGGGGAGTGGTTTAGCATCAGGAATGCTTCGGTGGTAGCTCTGGTTTTCATTAAGCCCTTTGGGACTCAGATGCTGAGCAGGTTAAGGGTTCATCTCTCAAGAAACAGGCTTTCAGGGGCTGTGGGAGGGTGGGCACAGAGGGGAGCCATTGCGTGTTCGGGTCTGGGCTTATACGTCAGTCCATGTGTGCGCAAGTGTTTGCATGAGGCCCACACTCATCCTTCACATTCCCAAACTCTGGGTTCCGGTTAGCAATCCATTAACAGAGGCTCAGCGAGGGAAATAAAATTGGTTTTTATTGCAACAAAAGCAAGCCAGCGGGATGAGGCAGGGTGGATGTGGAGAGGAGGTGGGGTTTGAACATTAAGTTCTTTTGCAGGTTCTCAGCTTTTTATGAGCACACCTTTGGGTTCAGAGTACTCCCTCCCCCCCTTGCTTATAAATGCAGGTCTGCTTAGGCTTTTGTTTTACTGTCACCTGTCACAGGCCCAGGTAGCCAAAGCTCATGTGGGTCAGGAGTGCTGGGCTCTTCCCTGCTGCTCTTCTGCACGGGGGCGACTCACCACTGGAAAGCCCAGCCAGCTAGGCTGGGGCAGCGGCAGGTTAGGGCTTTCCTGCACCAGCGTATGACTCTTCCCCGGGGAAGTCATGAGCACCCCTCTGGGGATAGCGCTCAACTCTAGGCACAGTGGGGAAACAAAGATAAATAAGTCGGATCTGCCCCCAGGATCCCTTTCTCCTAGTCCACAAAGTGAGACACGTATGACACGCACAAGGTTGTCCTCAAGTCCCACCCTGGCCTGCCCTCTGATGTCTGCTGGGGAGGCTGCAACTTGGGGCTTGCGAGGGGGAAGAACATAAAACTGCCTGCTAGCGAGACTGGTGTGTGTGGGTGCCGTAGGCCCAGCCAGTGCTCCTTGACTGCTGACATCTTTGTGGGGTCTAACGTTTGGCTGGTCTTGCTCTTGAAGATCAATGGTCTGCCAGGGAAAGCTTTCCAACGTCTTCTCTCAGGGAGGTGACACAAGTCTCATTACCAGACTTTTCCAGCAGGAGAAAAATGGAAGGAGTCCCAGCACCACCAGGAGAGTCCCCAAACACACCTAATCCTTTAGAAGCAGCTTGGATGGAAGGAAACCTGGGGATCAGGAGTGCGGTGGGCAGGGCTGGAGGCTGAGAGCCAGAGTTTGGGAGCCCAATGTGGGCTCTCCCTTACACAGCTCTCCCTGGCTCTGAGTCTCAGTTTCTTCCCCTACGTGAAAGGCTCTTAGTGTCCACTATTCCTACAATTCAATGTCAGCGCGTCAGGGCACAAGGTAATGTGTAGACCATAGCACCTGGTGATGGATGGACCCTGGCTCCTTCCCCAGGCTGTGGGCAGGAAAAGGGGCGGTCCGAGGTCTGGATACAGTCTGGGTTTCAGCCACAATGCAGGGGAAGCAAGAGTGCACTTTGAAAATGAAGCGCCATGGGCCAAAGCCCTGGCCTATTTCCCTGGCTACTCTTAGGGAGTCCTTGTAAACTTGCTCAGAAAATCAGATTTTGTCTGACTTTTTGATGCCAACACTTGGTTGAGTTAGATGGTTCCTTTCTCTCTTTCTTTCCGCTTTCCCTTCAAGCTGATCAAAGCAATCCAGGCAGACTGAAAGCCAATACAACAGTCAGCATCAATGCTCTTCATGTTCTGAGCCAGTGGTGGGTGTCACTGACTGGCCACGCCTCAGTCCCTCCCAGGACACTAAACTGTTCGGAGCACACCCCAGAGCTATTGCCCAGGGTGTCCTGAGCCTGTGCTGCCTGGCAGCCCCAGCCAGACCCTGCCTCACCCTGGCTCTGCCTCCTCATCCTCTGAACAGGGGGAGTGGCTGCGTCTTCCTCTAAAACCCCTTCCAGCCCAAAGGTTTGACTACATTTCCCCATCTCAAGTTCTTAGTCACAAAAGGGGGATTTTAAGCCAGCCTAGACGGTGAGGCACGGAGAGATGGACATTGTACAGCCATCCTTCCACGATCAACTCAGGACTTCACCAAGTCAGCTCACTTCCTAGGACTCGTGGTTTCATTCAAAAACAAAGGAAAGGGAAATCTGGGCCATTTTAGATATCCCTGCCCCAAGGATAGAAGAAATAATAGAACAAAAGTAACAAGTGTCAGAGGCAGGTCTCTGACAGTCCTTAGAACCTGAGCGGCATTAGACAGTCCTTCCTCTACCCTCGCTGAGCAGAGAAAGACCTTATCAGCCTTCCTACAACAGGACGGGGAGGGGGTGGAGAGAGGATGCTAAAGCAGGCACCCTCAGCAGGTGAGTCCTCCGATATCTCGGAGATACCATGGCAGTTCTCAGCCCAAGAGCTCAAGCTCTTACAACTCAGAAGTAGCCCAAAGGGGTCCTGTCCACCAGAAACTCCAAGCAGACCTACCAGCAAAAGGAAAATGCCCTCAGGGAGGGCACTGAGAGGTGTTGAGTCCAGGAATGCAGATCCACCCTCACTAACTCACTACATTCCTCTGGAGAGGTCACATCTCCTGCCCAGGCCTCAGTTTCCTCCTCTGTGAGCTGGGCTGGCCAGCCAGACCCACCCCTTCTAGCCCTGACACTGTGTACTCCTCCAATGAGCAGGAAAACAGTGTGTCTAGTTGTTCCTGAGCAAAGGCCCTAATTGTTCTCTGCAGCAGGAGCTCTTCTATCTAAAAACCACAACATCTCCCCTCCCTCTCTCCCTCCGCCACCCCCTTCCTCCGAGATCCACAGCACTGTTACAGAACATTCATTTATTTTTCTTCGGTGCTTGGGCTGAAAACTCTGATGACTAAGCCATTGAATTTTAATATGCTACTGTGCTCCTTGGAGGATTTCTTCAGTTCCCAGCTCCCCCTCCTGCGCCCCCCGTGCCCTCTGTAGACATGTGGTAGTCGTTAGGAACAGTTTGATGGAAGTTTAGGTTTTCAGAGTAGAGGAGAGACAGGCGGTGGGGTGGGGGGGTTGGTGGCGAGGCATGATAAATGGACGCAACAGTCCGGAGGACCACTCAGAAAATAAACATAAAGCTCCTTTTGAGTGAGCCCACTAAAAACAAATTCCCAGAAAGGTTTTTTTCCCCCTTTTTGGGGTGGGGGGAGAGGAAGGAGGGAATGGTGGTGGAAGTAGGAGAGGGAAATTCTCTTGATGTAAATGAAAACTGCTCAGAGAAAGAGGCAATTCTCTTTATTGGCAGCAAGCAGACGTGCATGTCGGGCGCTGCCAGCCATATGTCACGACTGCTAAGTCCTTGATCCCCGAGGCCGAGCATCCAACTCGTGGGTGCGCAGAGGCAGTGGCCCTCAGAAGAGCCAGCCAAAGCTGGCAGAATTCCATGAAGAAACCTGGGGCCCCATGGCAGGAGGGGGAAGACTCAACTGGCCAGGAATACCCCGTGGGGGCTCAGTTTTGCTGCCTTTCTTAAAGACCCTCACAGAGAGAATCTCCCCAAATTCTCTTTCCCAGATACCACCCCCACAGCTTTTGCCCCATCCCAATGTCATTACGCCCTACCTTCCCCACCCCCATTTCTATCCACGTAGTTTAAAAACCCTAAGCCTGAGCCCTACACACAACTTGTCTGTATGTGTGAAAATATTCATAACAGAAAAAGACAATCTGAAAAAAAAAAAAAAAAGCCCAGACTTTCAATGATAAGATTTCACTTGCAACCTGAGTTTCTTCACCTGTGAGTGAGATGGAAGTTGAAAAGGAATCATCCTAGCAGGAAAAAGTACACCATCTCTGGTTTTGGGTGCAGAGTTCATCTGTGTTTGTTATTCCAGAGCTTGGCCAACTGGGTGCTACCTAAGAAGGAGGTATTGGTGTCCTTATGCTTTCCAGGAGGCCACGGGAGACTTCCCTTATTAAATTGCCTTCCACATTGAGGTTTTATTTGGGGTATCTCCCCGAAGATCTCTTACACACATTCTTTGGATACACACAGTAGCTGAGAAATTTAGCCACTCCCAATTTTTATTGTAAATAACGCACAGGGCTCCTTTCGGAGCTCCTGGAATGAGGAACACTCTAATGGAAGCAGAAGGTGCCATCAGTTGGAGAACCTGCCCTTCCCTGACCAGGCAGAGGGAAGAATGCCCTTCTACTTTGGTATCTTGGAACCAGTCGGCCTGGATTTGAACCCTGCTCTGCCACCAGCCAAAACCTCAGGCAAGTCGCTGAAACGTGCTGCGGTTCTACTATTCCTTTTTCTTCCTTTCCTTTTTTTTTTTTTTTTTTTTGGAGACAGAGTCCCACTATGTTGCCCTCAGTAGAGTACTGTGGTGTCTCAGCTCATGGCAACCTCAAACTCTTGGATTTAAGCCATTGTCTTGTCTCAGCCTCCCAACTAGCTGGGACTATAGGTGCCTGCCACAATGCCCGGCTGTTTTTTGTTGCAGTTGTCATTGTTGTTTAGCTGGCACAGGCTGGGTTTGAACCTGCCAGGCTTGGTGTATGTGGCTGGCGCTGTACCCACTGTGCTACAGATACCGAGCCCTACTATTTCATGTGTAGAACAGGGTTGATGTCAAGTCCTTTGAAAGATACTAAAACACTGCACCAACAGGGGAACAAGTGGCTAGATGAGCTTCCTTGGGCTGCTGTAACAAAGTGCCATGAACTGAGTGTCCATAAAGAAAAGTGTATCCATGAAAGCTACGTTGAACAGTTTGATGAGAATATTTCAGATTGTATATGAAACCAGCACATTGTACCCCTTGATTGCACTAATGTACACAACTATAATTTAACAAAAAAAAAGAAAAGTGTATTCTATTAAACCCCTGGAGGACAAGAAGTCTGAAATACAGGTATCAATAGGGCTGTGCATCCCGAGACACTGGGCAGAATTGTCCCTTGCCTCTCCTAGCTTCCCGGGCTTGCAGATGCATCCCTCCAGGTCAGGTGGCACTCTCCCCATATGCCTGACTCTGTATTCAAATTTCCCACTTATTTTAAGGGCAGTCACCTTGGACATGGGGCCCATCCTACCAGAGACAGACCTCATCTTGCTTAATTACATCCACAACAACCCTATTTCCAAATAAGGCCATGTTCTGAGGGACCAGAGGGCAGGACTTTAATGTATCTTTTTGGGGGACACATTCTGCCCCTGTCGCTGCCCTCACAGGCTCACTAGAACAGCAGGTGCCCTTTGTGTTCCATCAGTCTGCGGCTGAGGGGAGGCCGCTCAGTTGACCAGGCCCATCTTGTGGTTAATAAGCTGGAGAAATGCCCATTGTGACAGGAACGGCCTCTTCTCTTTTTGTGGTTGTTGCCAGGAGAGCTGGTTTTACAAAAAAATGCAGCGGTTTTCATCAGGAAGTGCCCCTAGTTGGAGCCCAAAGGATGAAAGTGTTGCTCCATAGGAATGAAAATGAGAGAAATCCCCGGTTTTGTTGCAGAAGGGCAGATTTGCTGCGTCATAGGATTTGCCTACGTGGTTTTCCATCTGAAAATATTCCTCAGGCCAACTGCCTCTGGGTGGGAGAATAAATGAGGACAAAGAAGTAGGGACTGAGTCACTGCCCCTCCACGATGTACACTGGAGCCTCTAAACTTTTGTAAGGGACAGAGGGTGAACATTTTATGCTCTGTGGAGCGCCTGGGCTCTGCCAGCGCTATCCCACTCTGCTGTTGAGGTGCAAAGGCAGCCATGATACATAAACAGGCACGGCTTAGCCCGTGTGTCTGGATGCTAAAAGCTGAACTTCATACAAATTCCATGTGCTATGAAACATTATTTGTCTTCTGATCATTTTCAACCATCTCAAAAGATGAAAACCAATCTTGGGGGGCAGGACTGCACCAAGCCCCAGCTGGCCAATCCAGATCTACACACCATAGGACATCATGGAGGGTGTGTGTTCGTCCACAGCTGCCACAGCTGTCATGCCACTGAATTTTTCAATACGCCTTTATAATTCACAACATTTTCATAGACTCACGTGACTTGATCCTCTTCATTCACCCTGTTGGTAGGTCTAGCAGATGTTTACCCCCATCCTATAGGTCAGAAAGCCAAGACTGCAAGAAGTCAAATGCTCACTTAGTAAGTAGTAAAGCCAGACTGAAACTTATGTCTTCTGACTCCTTATCTGGTCATCTACCCCGCCGCCCATACCCCAGATCAGCCCCTCTCCCATTGATGTATACATGCACCCACAACCGTCTTAAGTCAGCATTTGTCATCTCCCTGGTAACTCCTCCCGAACTCCTGAGGCCATCAGGGTATTGATGCAGAGCTGAGAATACTCTGGAATCCTAGCTTCCCAACCGGGAGGACATAGCATAGGCCTAAGAAAAAAGTTAAGTTGAGGGCAGCTTCTGGCAGTTTTGGGACCAACCGGGGCACAATTAGCTCCTGAAGCATCTAATCCGTTGCACCCCTGGAGACAGTCTTCCTTCCTCTCAATCAGGGGTTGGCAGCCAGGCATGGTGAATGAGTGAAGTCTGGGGGAGGGGGAGAGCATTACTACACAGCTTTAGCCAATACTGCCAGATCTGGAATCCTTCCAAGTTTTAAAAGTTTAGAGCCCTACCTACCAGGATTGGTTTATACGTTGCAATGGTTAAAAAATGATCAAAAGACAAATAAGATTTCATACCACATGGAATTTGTATAAAACTCAAATTGCAGCCTCCGTAAGAAAAAGTTATGATAGCATAAGAATTTTTTTTTTAAGAGTATTAGGTCAAAAGATTTCCCTAGGAGACCATGCATTGCCTCTGCCCTGAGACCGGTCTCTAGACTTTATGTAGCCAAGACTGTCTTGTCCTACATACACAAGGTTGATTCTCTCCCCTAAAAACGCTCACTGCTGGCAACCAGAGGTGGGGATGGGTGGGTTTTTGATGGAGCTGAGACAGGAAGAAACAAGCCACCACATGACCCTGAATAAAGAGGGAATTAAAAAAAAGCTTGGTGTGTGGAAGTAGATGAACACTGAATTATTCAAGACAGGTTCAGCCCAGGGCAGAAATAGATAATAATAAGTCCTTGCTGTGTCCTGATTCAGACTAAATTGAACTTGACGATACCCTTTCACAAGACACCTTTGATGGAAATGAAGATGATAATCACTGATGCCACGCAACGTAGTGATTGATAACGTTCTCTCTTCCAAACCCTTACCGTGTCCTTGCATCCCAGGAAGGGGCCTGGCTTGGGTCCAACCATACAGACTCTGGCTCCAGGGGAGGAAGCTCAGGACTAGGTGGGTACTTGCTCTGGGTTTGTACTATAAATACACGAAGCTTGCCTTTGGCACCATGAAGTCACCCTCCCTCCACCTCATGCTCCTTGGTGGTGGAACCACATTGTACTCATCCTTGTATTCTTGGCATCCTACAAGCCAAACCTCAGCAGAGGCTTTGACTGGCTAATGCTGGACTGTGCCTAGCACCTCGCAGGGCTCTATGTTTGCTGTGCTCACACGTGGAAATCAGCATTTAGGGAGGATCCACATACAGGTGACTTGTCTCATTTGATGTTTGTAATAAAACAGGGAGGTCGGTCCTATCCACCATCCTTACTACTTCCTGCTGATGTTATCCAATTTATTGACCTTTCCATGCCTCAGTTTCCTCATCTGCAACTGAAGATAATAGTATGCAAACTTCACTGGGTTGCTGGTAGAATTAAATACAATAATGAATATGAAGTGATTAGCACAGGGCTTATGCCTGGAATACAGTGAGAACTCGATACACTTTCGATAATAAGGCTTGTTTTTGTTTGATCAGATTTTTTATTTTGAAATAATTATAGAGTCACAGGAAGCTGGGAAAAAAAAAATATATATATATATATATATAGTATAGAAAGGTCCTGTGCACCCTTTGCCCAGTTTCCCTCAGATGGTTACATCTTACTGGCAAGAAGAAAGGCTGGTAAGTAACTTTTACACCCCAGAGAAAACACCCCATGCCTGCTGTGGAAACCACACCAGGCTTTCTCCAGGCTTTCTCGAGTTAGGAGAAACGGGAGACGATGACATAGCACAAGTGTCCCTGGTATATAATATTTCATTTTCCTTTTATTCTGCCCAAGAGGGGGAGCTAATATAGTGTCCTGATTCTTGATTTCCTGGCTAGAAATAGCCACAGATGACACTGGTACCAACTGTAACTAGTGGACCAACTAGTAGTATAAAAGCAAAACTCCAGAATTGACATTGGAGTAACGTATATATATAATTCTATGCCATTTTGTCACATGTATATGGTTTATTTTTATAACGATTTATAACTATCATAAGAGGCAGTACAGGGCTATGGTTAAGTGTGAAGTCTTAATTCCAGCCTACATAGGTTCTATTACAAAACTGGCATAGCAATTATTAGCTGTGAGACCTTTGGTAAGTTACTTAACTGCTCGGTGCCCTAGTCCCCTTATCTGTACAAGCAATTAATAGTATTTATTTTACAGAGAAGGGGACTAGGGCACAGAGTAGTTAAGTAACTGCTTAATAGGAGGATTAAATAACAATATATGTAAAAGGTTTAAATAGCACTGGCACTTAGTAAAGGTTCCATGATTTTTAGCAATTATTATGTTTACTATATTTACTATTCCTTGGGTCCCAGGAAGGGAGGGAAGAGAAAAATCTTGGCCTCACTTCTGTAACAGGGCTGGGGCCTTCTTTTCCTTTGGTTGACTGTTGTGATGCTTTATGGAAGTAAGTCAAGCAAACACCAAAGGTCGGTTTGTTTTTGTTTTGTCTTGGAATAAACCCATGTTGCAACTTGGAGAGAAAATTCCAGGCTGTCCAAGGTGGGGCCTGCTTTTGGAAAGCCTGGGGTCTCTCTGTGGGGGAATCTCAGCTGACTCCAGGTTTGCTGATTCAGTGAGTAAGCCAGTGAGGGACATGGAAAGGACGCTGTTCCTACTGGCCTCTCCATCCGGCAAAGCCATCATTTGACCCCAGACAACAGCATCCCCAAGTGCTCAGCCCTCCTCTTAAGAGACTCCTCCATCTATCTCAACTGTGGCTCCCATGATGGGCTTTGCGGCAGACCTCAGAGCAATAAGGAAACCAGACCTGATCTGACAACAGCCCCCTAGAGAGAACTGACAGTGTCTGGCTTCAAGGTCAAAGTTCCCAAGAACTTGCTTGCATCCCCTTATGCACTGGTGTTGGAACAAGTAGAAAGAGGAAGGAACTCAGACACCTTCAGTCACCTCATGGGCATTCACCCAGAAACAGGCGGTTGCTATGGGAGAAGGAACAACAACAATTACGCTAACAACTACCACTTACTTTGTTCAAAGTACACTCAATTCTCAGACTAAGGTATGACAGGTCCTATCACCCCACCTCACAGTAGGAGAACAGGTCAGAAGCCAGGGAGACAGCTAGCTGGGAAGCCTAAGAGCCAGAGTTCCACCTAGGCTGGTGGACCCCACATTGGAGCTCTTAACCACCAGGCTGCACTTCCCCCCGAAGACCACTGTTCCTCTCAGCTGGACTCTCATTTTGCCCTCTATTAAAGCTATAATCCATTTACAGCTGGCTCATTTCTGGTTACAGCCCTTCAAGTATAATCTTGTGTATCCCTGCATTAAGTAGTGGGTTGGAGTGGATCATATATGTAATTATTAAAAAAGTATAAAAACACATAAGAAAAATACAGGTGATTATTCATTTATTTTTTAGGGAAACAGACATCGCTGTGTTCAGGTTGAGAGGTCAGAACAATGGATCTGCAGGATTCCCTTTCAGTCCTGGGATCCCATCAGATACGTGGTCAGCCACACAGCCACACAGCAATATGTGCAAATGTGCTTTGAAAAACCCACGGTGAGTTCCTAGCTGGGGAACAGTTCCTGCTTTTCCACTTCTGGCGAGGCAGAGGCTGCCAGTCATTCCAGACTAAGTGGGTTGATGAGTCAGCAGAGAGAACTGGACCAGTAGTCTTGACCATCTGACTTCTGCCTGGGGCCTCACTGAGGTGAAGGATGTTTGCAGGGTGGTAATGACTCACCTGGGCTCCCCTGCACCAGGCATATCTATGAGGTAAATCAAGGGGGCCCAATCAACATCACACTGACTCTTTTTACTCAAAACCCAATAGGAAAACATCAGATTCCATCATTTGGAATCTATTTGGCGTAGGTCCATGACAGCATTCCTTACTTAAGACTGACTCACAACAGAGCCGTAGACATACAGTCTGCAGCTGCACTAAGAGTCTGAAGTACAGGCGATGTTCTCCCACTCCCATTTGGAATTAAGGCTATTGATGATGACAGAAGAGAGGCCGGTAAGTAACTTCCACACCCCAGTGAAAACACCCCATGCCTGCTGTGGAAACCACACCAGGCCTTCTCCAGAGACGTTGAGTTAGGAGAAACTGGGGACAATGGCATTCCACAAGTGTCCCTGGTATATACCAGGCATTACTTTTCTTTTATTCTGTCTGAGAGGGGTCTAATGTAGTGTCCTGATTCTTGATTTCCTGGCTAGAAATAACCACAGATGACCATGGTACCAACTGCAACTATAATTTTTGAGCCCACCCTAGACTACATAAGTTATCTGAGATTCCCTTTTTTCACCTGCATTTACTAACTGGTCTGACCAGTTTCCCCGGGGCTACCAGGTCTAGGTAAGGGTAGTTAATTGTGCACAGTATACTAGAGAATAATAATACATTCTGCCACCCCTTCATGGCAAGAACTTTTGACTCGGAACGCCCTACGAGATAAGGTACTTGCACTATTGCTATCCAGTCAGCTGGACACAGGGTAGGAGAAACTGTGGCCCAAGAAGGTGACTGTTCTGCTGGAGGTGATGCAATGGGGTCACTGCTGGATGGTGGAGGGGGGAGACGCTCAACCCTCCAAGCAAGGCCACTGTCAAATACCTGAATGGACCCTTTTTCATATTTGTCTATTCATTGGGCTTCCAGAAAATGGAAAAGGCGTTTGGGTATTACCAGTGTGAAAGGGCTTTGGACTGCAACACAGAGGGCAGAGGCTTTGTTTCTCAGGGAGGGACCTCTGAATGGCACTGAACTAGAAAAATGACATGCTCAAATAGAACAAATTCAACTATGAGAGAGCCATGTCAAAAATCCCGATTCAATGTGATGAATAATTCCCAAGACCACAGTGTTGAAGGGTCTTGACCAATTTAAAAGTTTTAAAAAGCATTTAAAATAGATCGCCTTCCTTCTCCCCAAAACTTAATCAGTTATTCTTGGCTGCAAATAAAACCTATGCTGGTGCTTACTTGAAGCTATACTTCATAATCCAGTTACTATTCTTAAGGGAAAATATTAATACATAAAATCCTGTTACCCTGTATTTTTTCCACATGGTATATACTTGGCTATTCTTTCATACACACACTCCCCGCCCACCGCCAATTCCCTTCCTGCACCCCAGGCCTGCCATTCCAGCTCTCTGCTTTATTGGCATGCACATCTGGATTACATAAATTTCAAGTATGGCTTTCAATATTAGTACTGCTTATGGTTACAATACTTGACAAATCTCAAATGCCAGTATGTCAAATTAAATTAGCTTGACCAGTCACAGAAGGGAAAGGGTGAGAGGGATGGATAATTAGGAGACTACAATAATAAACGAGGGCTTGCAGTTGATCCATTGTTCCTTCTTTAGTTGGCACAGATGTTTCAGAACTGACCCGATGAACTCTCAGGTCCAAGATAACACTGACCTAGAGACCCATATCTCCATCCCTTACCAGAACAGCAGATGCCCACTTGGTTGAGAAGTATGTTTTTAAAGGTTCAAATGAAATTACTTGGACGCAACCCTAGTCAATCTAGGGTCTCACAAAGAACATCTCTGAAATGTCAGATTCTACCTTTATTTCTCAAGGTTAAGTCTTGGTCCCACGGAGGCACCTTTTATTACATCCTGATCCTGGTATTTCAAGACACTGCACACTTTCTGATCAAGTCTAAAAGTTGAGTGTCTACAAAACAAATTACCAATACTTTTAGAGATGGGGAACACTTAGGGGATGAGCTCCCAGGCAGACTTCCACTACAAACAGGCTGGAAAGTCTCCCAAAGATCCCAGCCACTGTGGATGTGCAATGGGCTCTGAAGACCACCGGCAACCTCCGGGGTGGGTCTTATGTCTGATAGTGGCCTGGGAAAAGGACACATAAAAATCCAGCCCTGTGGGTACGGCGTGTATGCACAGGTGTCCTGTTTTCTTCCTAGTGTTCATACAGACACTGGGGAAAACTAAACAGAAACCAGAGACCATTCTCTTACTTCAAAATGCAGGCCAAACACATGTATGAACTGTCTTGTTAAGGAGGGACGATGAGCATTACTGAGGTGCCACTGTTCTCTGAAAGCTCACTCATGTGCTTTAATCCTCACCATAACCTCATGAGGAGTCTACCACAGACAGTTAGCTCTGGCTTCAAATTCTGGCCTTGCCCCATCATAGGTTGTAGCCTGAGCTATTCCCATCTATCCATCCAACAAATATTTATGGGTCTTTGTCTTTTACTGTGCATGGTAGGGGATAAATGATTCAGTTAGGAATTCTGCTCTTAAGAAGAAATAGGATGTTAAGATTAAAGGACAGAGACATGGAGATCTAAACCCCAGAGGACACCAGCTAATACTTACAGAAGAGACTTTGTACATGTACAGACAGTCACCACTCTACAAGCTTTTCACAAACTCATTTCATCCTCACAAGGACCCTATGTGATAGGTATGTTGTCCCCACTGTACAGATGAGAACTCTGAGTCACGCAGAGATTAAGGACTTACCTGAGGTCACACAAACAGGGAGGACAGAGCTGAGATGGGACCCCAGCATGTGTGGGCTCCACCAAGACACTACTCAGCACTGAAAGGAGGGAAGTGAGTCTGTAGCAAAGACAATGGGGCCAAGTTCCCAGGCCCTGCTCTGCTGCCTGCCTGCTGATGGGTCTGGCTCTCAACCGGTCCATAGAAGGGGAGAGTATCACACAGGCTTTGCGATGCCCATTCAGAACTCCCTCCTCTGATGCCTGCAGTGACCAAGCCCCTTCCTACCTCTGACAGCTGCCCTGCGGTTCCCCTTTGTCTCTTTGCCAGTTCAGAAAGGCACAAGCTCTATAATCTGCTGGCTGTGATGTTTACCAGCCCAGGCCTGGGAGGCAGGATAGCTGTCTTCGACTCAGGCCCCCTAATGCAAACTTACTGGGCATCCCTTGGGAATCTGCCACAAAGATCTGTCAACACTCACAGACCAGACTATGTTAGCCCTTGAACAATAATGACAATTTAAGCATCTACTATCTGGCCAGACACTGAAGGGTGTGGGTACTTTATATGCCATTACTTTTCACTTTACAGCTACCTACAAGGTAGGTATAAAATCATGTTTTATAATCGATGACATGTAGGCACAGAGAAGTTAAATGACTTTCCCAAAGGTGACACAGTTGGAAGAGCCAGACTGCTAAGTGAAAACGTGTTGAACTCAAAATCCTGAGGTGCTTTTCTCACACCCCATCCTACTTTTACTAAGACATGCATATAACTACAGTGTAATGGAAAAAAATGGAAACAAAGCAAACTGAGGAGGCTGTTTCAAAGATGAGGTGGTGGTGGCATTTAAAGGGGCCAGAGTTGCCTTCAACGGGGGAAGCCCGGAACACACTAGGACAGGCAACAGTTTTAGGTGCTCCAGGAACAGAAATTTCCACCTAAACCATAGTCTCAGCAACAGCGTGACATCCAGCAGAGTTGTCTGTGGCCCAGGAATGTGCACCCCGACCAATGGTTTAGACATCCTTGGGGTTGGTACACACCTGGCAACAGATTTCCAGGACCTTCCTACTCAGACAGGCGATCCTGGTGCCACCCAGGCTGGCTCTCAAACCCGTATCTCCCTCTTGGTGTTGAGGCTGCTCCATTCTCAGATACCGGCTCCCAACTCTGCCCTGGCTTGAAAGTACCTTGGGTTCCCTGTTTAGCACAGCTGCCCACACCTAGGTCTCAGGAGAGTACTGACTCCTCCTGAAAGCCAGGGTGTGGCTCAACATACCTACTACATCACGCTTCCCACCTACTTTCCCCAGCCTTTGAATCTTGCCTGGGCCCTTTCGTTGAGACAATCCTGTAACTAACACCAATGCTTTGCCAACTATGCTCTGAAATTCCAGCATAGACCTTTGTGGTCTCCTGCTGAGCAGGCCAATAAGGGCCAGAACTCAAACAACTTGGTTTCTTCAGGAAATCCAGATGATTCCTAAGAGCTATTTGTCACAATGAAACTTCACCCTCAAGTTCCAATATATTGACAGCTTCTTCATCTGACATCAGTATTAACAGGTATAAACCTACATCTCAGCTGGGTGTGATAGCTCATGTTTATAATCTTAACACTCTGGAAAACTAAGGCTGATGGACTTCTTGAGCTCAGGAGTTCAAGACCAGCTTGAGCAAAAACAGAAAAAAATAGCCAGGTGCTGTGGTGGGTGCCTGTGGTCCCAGCTACTTGGGAGGCTGCAGCAAGAGGATCTCTTGAGCCTAAGAGTTTGAAATTGCTGTGAGCTATGATGATGCCATGGCACTCTACCCAGGGTGACAGAGTGAGATTCTGTCTCAAAAAACAAAACAAAACAAAATACCTATATCCCAGGACAGAATCAAGTCTTACCTTCAGCCTTCTAACTCTTGGAACATCGTTTATTTTCTCTTGTTCACATGTTATACTTTTTATATGTATTCAAAAAACTATCCTAAACAAATCATTGATTTTAGACCATGTGCAAATATTTTGGGACAGATGATGTTCATAGCAGTGCTGATACAATAGAGGAAAAAGTCCTATAAATCAAAATGTCCAGGAACAGGTGACATATTGCATAAACCCACCGTATATGTCTCATCCATTTATGCTGCTGGAAGAAAATACCAGAAGCTAGGTGGCTTCTAAACAAGAGAAATTTATTCCTCACAGTTGTAGAGTCTGGGAACTACAAGATCAAGGCAGACTTGGTGTCTGCTGAGGACCCAACTCTTGGCTCTTAGATGGTGCCTTCCTTTTCTCACACAGTGGAAGAGACAAGGTAGCTCCCTGGGGCCTCTTTCATAAAAATACTAATCTCATTCATGAAGGCCCCACCCTTATGACTTAATCATCTCCCAAAGGCCCCACTGGCTAATACTATCGGATTGATGATTAAGTTTCTGGGGGGAGAGGTGGACAAAAACACTGAGAATCTAGAACACACCACATAATGTAGTATGTTATGAGGCATTAAAAATGAACGCATAGAAGAGCCATATTTATTGACTTGGATTGACTTGGAAAGATATTTAAAATAGACTGTGTGGAAAGTAGATTATACTGCAGTACAGTATGATATTTTGTAAAGAAAATCGGTGTGTGTGCATCAACATCTTGAGGACACAAACTCCAAGCAGTGAGATGACAGATGATTTTCATAAGTTTTAAATATAGGCATCACAAAAAGCACATCTATGTTGAACATATTAGTTGTGTAATAAAAGTTAGTTTAAAAAGTCCTTTGATTAAAGCAGCAGCATATGACGTATATCTATTTAGTGAGCGTAAAAATATATATTGAGAAAAGAAATCCTATAAATCTAAGCTTCAAAGTTCCATATTTGACCAAAGGCAAGCAATAATAACTTAGAGCACAAGTCAAGGCAGAAAATTATATAAATGCCAGCCAGCCTAGAGAGAATCATCACAAGGTGGCCCTAGAGGGGACTGTTTTGGAGGTTTTTTTTTTTTTTTTGAGACAGAGTCTTACTGTGTTGCCCTGGGTAGAGTGTTGTGGCATCAGCCTAACTCATAGCAACTACATACTCCTGGGCTCAAGTGATCCTCCTGCCTCAGCCTCCCAAGTAGCTGGGACTACAGGCACTTGCCATGACACCTGGCTAGTTTTTCTATTTTTAGTAGAGATGGGGTCTCACTCTTACTCCATCTGGTCTCAAACTCCTGAGCTCAAGTAATTCACCTGCCTTGGCCTCCCAGTGAGCTAGGATTACAGGCACGAGCCAGGGCATCCAGCTTTGTAGGTGGGCTTTCAACAGCAAAACATTTATTTCCCCCAAGAATATGGAGAAGCAATTGCCAGGAAAGTTAATCCCAAGGGCTCAAGGACCACATTTGGTTCCTTACTCTCAGTGACCACCCTTCCAAATGGCTTTCTTGCCTCCTAACAAGGTCCCTCCAAAGCACAGAGAAGGGAGGGAGAATTCCTCACTAGCCAGTTTTTTGCTTTTGTGTTTTTTGAGATAGAGTCTCACTTTGTCATCCACGGTAGAATATGGTAGGGTCATAGCTCATAGCAACCTCCAATTATTAGGCTCAAGTGATTCTCCTGCCTCAGCCTCCCAAGTAGCTGGGACTACAGGTGCCTGCCACAATGCCCAGCTATTTTTAGAGATGGGTTTTGCTCTGGCTCAGGCTGGTCTCAAACCCATGAGCTCAGGCAATCCACCCGCACCCAGCTCCCTCACTAGCCAGTTTTATGGAAGCTGCGGAGTTCTCTTTCTTCCTAAATCTAAATGAGGGTACTCCTATCTGGATTCTTACCATCCTTGTACAGAGCTTCTCAAACTGTACCATGCACAAGAATCTCTGGATCTTGTCAAAATGCAGACGCTGATGCAGGAGGTCTGGTGTGGGGTTGAGATTCTGTATTACTAACAAGCTCCTAGTAAAGCTGATGCTGCTAGTCCAGAGACTATATATGTTTTAACTCTCTGGTCTAAGTGAGAAGGAATGGAGACAACGCTATGAGCAGTAAGTCCCTATTGACAATTTCCCAGATAGAACTGGGCTCAGCCTAGATCCTCAGCTCAAGCTCAGACAATGGGCCAAATCTCATCAAATGGGAGGGCTGAGATGGCTTGGCTTTCAGAAAACCCTTACTTCTTGGCTCACTAGTGATTAATTAGCAAATGATCCCACTGGAACCCTAAAGGACCCCAATGATTTAATGTTCCTATAGAAATGGGTCATTTGCCATAGTGACCAGAGGAATTGGCCCTGATGCCTGAGCTGCCTTATGGGAATTCTTTGTATCACCATGATTGCCCTAGGGTGCCTGAAAAAGGGAAGCAGCACCAAAGATTCTATTCAGAAACAGAACTTTAACAACGCTAATAAATCAACCTGCCCGCCCCGCCCCCCGGGGGGGGGCGGGGCCCCCCCCGCCCGGCGGGGGGGGGGGGCGCGGGCGGGGGGGGGGGCGGGGGGCGGGCGGGG